>OZ023275.1:18626220-18817188 GCA_964007475.1 Hybos culiciformis | reverse complement strand
AGTTCCTATGACTGCTTCGTTACCATGACTGTTTCCCCTCAAAAATAATTCACTCGTAATATAATTTATGAAGAGGTTATTTATTGATTAAAAACAATTTGCATGTTCATCAGTTCTCAACGGGCGCCTTAGACGTCTTACAACTGATTAGTTTATAATAGCAGATACATTGTATCCAACATTTGCATTGTATCCAACATAGTTCCTCTTTCTCTATTATATTATAAATATACAATTTGACATAATATCATACAATACTTTATTATCTTAAATACTTAAATAGTTAAATATGAAAAAAACAAAATTTTTTTAGCCTTTTGTGATATAGGTTTTAAAAATAGACGAAAAAAAAAGGAACCTATCTAATTCACCAGAAAAAAAAAAAAAAAACAAACATGCCCAGTAATTTATTAAAAATATGAATAAATTTTTTAATTTAGATAAAACCCATTTCTAGAAAAAAAAAACTAACATTTAAAACATTACTTTACTATGCACATTAAATTTTTTTTTTAACATTAATCTAATAAATTATTTCTAACAAATGTTAATAATTTTTATTTTATTTTTTTATTATTTTTAATCAACCTTTACGTGAGGATGCATCTCAGTTGTATACAATTACCAGTTGTACAATTTTTTTGTACCAGTTGTACAATCCAAAATACCACTTGTACAATTTAAAATTTAATTGTACATCTGGTTTTTTGGATTGTACAAGTGGTAAAAAAAAAAAAGTTGTACAATCCAAAATACCACTTGTACAATTTAAAATTTAATTATACATCTGGTTTTTTGGATTGTACAAGTGATAAATGAAATAAGACCGCGACCAAAATCATCGCTGCCTTATTTCATTTTGAAAAATGAAATAAGACCGCGACAAAAAAAAATTTCCTTGGAGGGCTAATTCCATTTTTATAAATGAAATAAGGCCGCGTAGTAATTTCATGTTTCAAAACGAAATAAGACCCAGCGCCAGCCGCAAATCCCACTGACCAACCGCCCGCCCGCCGCCCTGCTGCCCCCTGCCCTGTGTGCTCACCTCACAAGATTTTTTATTGAGGTCTTATTTCATTTTGAAACATGAAATTAGACCTCCACGCGGCCTTATTTAACTGCGCCGCCCTAGCGCCTTTTCCAAAAATTGTACAAGTGGTAAATTACAAAAAAAAAAAAGATTGTACAACTGTCAAAAATTGTACAAGTGGTTAATTCGAAAAAATCGAGATTGTACAACTGGTCTAAAATGTACAACTGGATTGTACAACTGGCACTAGTCTGTACAAGTGGTCAATTGTACAAGTGGAATCTTTTTACCACTTGTACAATCCAAAAAACCAGATGTACAATTAAATTTTAAATTGTACAAGTGGTATTTTGGATTGTACAACTGGTACAAAAAAATTGTACAACTGGTAATTGTACAACTGACATGCATCCGATTTTACAACTGGTCTAAAATTGTACAAGTGGTTATTTTCAAAAAACATATATTGTACAACTGTTCAAATATTGTACAAGTGGTTAATTTTATAAAAATAAATATTGTACACCTGGTCCAACATTGGACAAGTGGTTAATTTGAGAAAAAAGGGATTGTACAACTGGTATAAAATGTAGAAGTGGTGAAAACTGGATTGTACAAGTGGTAAATTTGTCTGTATAATTGGATAAATCATTTGTACAACTGGTCAATTGTACAACTGGACTATTTTTACCACATGTACAGAGAAAAATACCAGTTGTACACTTTTTTCTGCATACAAATTCAAAAATTGTACAACTGGTAATTGTAGAAGTGGCACTCACCCGTACGTACTGTACCAAATGATTCTTCAATGAAAACTAATTAAGTAAGCGGGTTGGGTACGTTTAACTGTATTTCACTTCACTGTATATCACTTCACTTTATATCGCCTTACTGTATTTTCATTTCACGGTATTTCTATTTACTGCATTTGATTTCACTGTTTACAAAAATAACAAATATTCTGGAATTTAAATTTACAATTAATTCTAAAAAAAGATTATAGACACCTTTTAAAATTATACATACTAGACAGCTCGTATATATTTAAATATAAATCTTGGTATTTTTTTAAAGGTGGTTTTAAAACAAGTTTTTGAATCATCTTAAATTTTCATCAAAACATTAATATAAAGAAACTTGAGAACCTTTTGTCGGTTTTCTTATCTACGTTTTAATCTAAAACTTTCCAGTGGCTTAACAATGATGTTGAACTGTCGATCAGATTGCCAGTAAAATGTACAATTATACATCATGAGCGTTATAGTGGTTTGAATTATCATAGATCGGTCGATATTTTTGCAAACATTTTTTCGTAATCATTTTAAACATTAAAAGAACTGTACGTTAAGAACTTAAATGTAAAACGACATCTCAAAAACATAAATATCAGTAATTTGAAATTTTTTATTGCACAAAATTTTAGATTCCTTTTTGATTTCGTCCGATCTTAGTTACTTTAAATCAAGTTTGTAGAGACGCAGTTGTACATGTTTTGTAGCCCAAAAGAATCATTCAGTATTCTAAGTAATTTTCATGAAGTATCAACTTTTTGAATTAATTTCGCTATTAATAAAAGTTCTATTAATTATAATAATTTTATCTTGTTAAAAAGTCTACAATTATTCCCAACGTTGCGCCACTGAAATAAGATTTTATTGATTTTATAATATCGGAAATTTTATTTAATTTATATTTAAATTTCAGCCGTTTCATAATGTTTCATTTTATTAAGATTCATTTGCTTTTCATATTTTTATATAAGAATTTAAGTTTTGCTCAAATCACGAATAATAATCTATAAGCAACTATTAAAATCTCAAATATTTCTGAAATAGACATTAATGATGAACTACCACAAATGTATTATTAATTTAATTTTTAAAACACATACTTGTTTAAAAAACAAATTATATTTTTCTTATGTACAAGATGCGGTTATAATTAAAATAAAAAACTTATTGCAAGAAATAATTTATATATAAGTACATATAATATAATCAACGGTTCCCTAAGTGTGGTACGCGCACCACTAGTGGTACATTACGCTTAGGCCAGTGGTACAATATTTTCTTCCATTAGAAATTAATTGATTTTATTTATTAATTGTTTCTTCTATTAAAAAATATTGGATTTTTTTAATCAAACTTTCTAAATATTCGCACTTCCATTTTCTCTCTCTGATAAAAATTTAGATACGTTTTCAGTGGTAGAAAAAGAACTGTTAGCAGAAATTTCTTGTAATGTTGATTTAAAACTTGAATTTAAACAGCAAAATTTAAGTGATTTTGGTTCCAACGACGATCTGAATATGAAGCAATTTCTGATAAAGCTCTGAAATTTTTGATGCCATTTGTTTCATCATATTTATGTGAAGTTGGACTTTCGGCAATGTTGAGTATTAAAAATAAATACAGAACACGTTTAAACCTTGAATCCAATTTACGTTTAAAATTAACTAAAATTGAACCTAATATTACATCCTTCACATTAACTGCGTACTATGTACGTACACACGATATTTTCTCCATATTTTTCTCAATGTAAATAAAAGGGTATTTTGTAAATAAAAATAATAGTAAAAAAATGTAGCTTATCATTTTAAACATTTCTAATATATTTATGGACAGTGGTACATATATTCAAGAAAAGTATATTGATGGTACAACAGAGAAAAAGTTTGGGAACTGCTGTTTATATCATATGGTATATATATTGATTTCGATTCACACCAAGAAAACATTTCTTCTAATCAACATTATTAAAAATTTTATTCTATTTTATTTGAATTTATTTCCGTATTTTAGTTCTATTTTAGTTAGTTTTGGTACGCTTATAGTTAGTTTTGGTACGCTTATTGAAATAATATTAACAAAATTAAAAATCTATATTCTAAAATATTAATTCAATTAAAGTGCATAATATTTTGTCACCGAAATTAAATTATAACTTGTTTTCCAAAAAAAAAAAAAAAAAAATTGAATATTAACTTTGAAATAATCATCATGGTGTCAGTTTTGTTTTTACCATCGCTTCATTAACATGTTAAATTTCAATATATTCTTAATTAAATTACCAGTTTTCATATTTCCAAGAAATTTCAATGCGAAACGAAAGAAAAAATTATGACGATACATTTATTTAAAATTAATGTATCGTCATAATTTTGAGAGACTCTAAATGGGGTAAAATTTAAAATGAAGAACAAAGCACGTTTTTAAAGGCTTTATAAATCTACCGAAAAGTACTTATCTTTAAATGAACAAAGTGTCTTTTGAATTAAATTTACAGACCAATAACCATCATGCAAAAAAGAATACATATTTTGATTTAACATTACGTATATTGGTATTCTCAGGGCCGGTCCAGCTATATGTGCATGATATGCACTTGCACAGGGTGCCTAACGAATAGGGCGCCAATCGATTTGTAGTCAAGAACATGCAAATGCATTCGAAATTGGCTACTGTGCTACTGTGCACAAAAAAACTCTACCCGCAGAAAAAAAACAACACAGTATACAATTTTTTTTTGTATACCATGAGTGCCTAATGTGCAAATAAAAATTCAGCATAGAATAAAATCAACATAGTATACATAAAATATTGCATTACATTTTATATACATATATACAAAACTTTGTGCTTGTGGGCACAATTTTCAAAATTAGCACAGGGCGCCGAATAAGCTTGAACCGGGCCTGGTTATTCTGGAAAGAAAATAGAAAATGCTGTTTAACTAATAATTTCATAGTTAAAATTTCAATCTACTCACTTAAAGTTATTCATTATTTTCAATTAAATTGCAATGCGTTTTATTATTTTAATTAATACAAGGTTATTTTCATCTGAAAACGCATGATTTCAAATGCATTAAATTATTAAGAATTATGATTTATGGTTTGAATTATAGTTATCACCATAAATGTTGAATAATACCAGTAGTTTTATATATACAAGGAAATTTCAAATATTTTATAGAATTTATTTTTCAGGCTCATCTTCCAAAAAAAAACTAAATTGAATATGGATAGTGATATATGATTATAAATTCTGATTTATGATTTCGAGGATCAATACTAATGTATTAGCACATTGAAATAAACATAACATATTTTCCATTACGAATAAAATAATCGTGGATTTTAATAAGATCCAAACATTTTGTTACATATGAGATGTTTTGGTTTTTTTTCACTTAATAAAATGTGCATAAAAGACCGACTAAAAAGAAAAAAAATAATTATTCTTGAAGTAGTATATACGTGGTGGATACACTACAAGAATCAAACTCAACTAGCCAAAGAATAGTTATTTTTCTTTTTGATCGTCAGTACGTTATTTTAAAAAATGTTGTCTTATATATTTTATTTAATTCTTTTTATAGTCTACTTATATTCAATATTTTCCATTGTTTACTGCAACATGAGGCAAATAAATTTTGGCAAGTTCATAATCTTATTGTTTCTTTATTAAAATTTTCATTAACATTATGAACTATTTTGAATTTTATATAAAATACGATTCTCTTGGTTCCCGAATTTTCCAGATTGCCAGATCTTTATTTTTTTTTTAAACATTCGAAAGAATGAAATCTGCTCCTATGGAAAGGCAACGAGGAATGTATTATTTCTTTAAGTAGAGCTATATAATTCAAAAATTATTGTAAATTGTTTCATCATGTAAAAGAAGTTTAAGGGCAAATTTTGAAATCAATCGGGTAAATGAAAGTGGTTCAAAACTCAACTCTCAGACAAGAAAGCAAAAAACGTTATGAAATAATCAGATACCAGAAAAATACAAAAACAAAATAATACAACAAAATATCCAGTACCAGATACCTGGAAAATACAAACACAACAAACAAAAAATCCAGACCAGGTTTTAATAAAAAAAACAAAACATAAAATTTTAAATCGAATTCACATACATATCGAACTCGATTCTAACGAAAAATAAAACGAGGAAAATAAATAAAAACGTTGTGCAAATGCACTAGGGGTTCATTAGTTTAATATTAATTTTATTAAAATTTTATGTTTATTTCATTACATACAGATCTTCATATTAATATTTTTTTAGGTTTTCAAGTTTTAAGGAAACATAGAGATAATATTCACAAATATAATGTTATGAAAAGTATAATAATCATGAAATAGGCAAGCATTTACGCATATTTTACAATTATATCAAATATACATATGGACATAATGAAATAATATAATAAACTATAGACATAAACTATAGACACATTTATATACTTATTATTAACTTGAACATTTTCAATACATAATTATATGTGTGTTGTTTAAGAATATTCAAGAATTTGTATTTGATGAGTTAGATTTTAAATTGAGAATAATATTTTAAAAAAATTCAATTAATGGTTTCAAATTTTATTTTAAAAATATTAATGAGCTTAGGAACTAAATAAAATATAATACTGGATATGTATAGTTAAATTCCATACACATATACGTATTTATCATTGTGAAAGTTACCCGCGCTTACCAAAAACTACTTTATTTAAAAAATTTAAAATGTTGAAAATTTAGACAAATATTATTAAGTTTGTGTTCTATTTGGAATTTGAACTCGTAGTATTTCGCTGAGAATTTAAACTTTAATAAAATTTCTATCGTTTTCGAATGTTAATAATTTATTGTTAACATATACATTGTTAAAAGGTAAGTGGGGATTTATGAATAATGGTTTATGATACTCGAAACTAAATTTACGAGATAAGAACAAAATTATAATTATATTCAAATTTTAATTTTAATTCTCAGTTTTTCGAAAAATTTCATTGCAGAAAGTCAGTTTAACAATATTTATTAAAAAAAATAAATGGATTTGTATATTTCCTTTAATAAAATAGTGATATTATTATATGTTGTTTTAAGTTTAATGGCCTCAGCCATAGCCTTAGAAAACGTTACGCAACAAAATTCTTCAGCTGAGAATGGAGCTCCATACAATTCGAATATAAAAACATCTATTCTTGTTACACCACCTCACTGTAAAAAATTAGACAAAAAGGGAATTTGCCGGGATGATATTATGAATTGAGTGACAAAAATGTAGTTACATTCATTTATGTCTAAGATTTAAATTTAAAAATAAATTATTTAATTAAAAAAAAAAAATTGTATATAATAAAAAGCATAATTTTTAAATTATATTTTTATTTTATTTATTTAAGGCCGGGAGTTCCTTTAAAAAATGAATCGAAATCAACAGTGTACCTTAAATTTTTGCAATAAAAACTTTCATGAATTAGATTTTAAATTTTAATTAATGTTTTAATAGAAATTTAATTAACGTTTTCAAAATGTGTTCTAAATTAATCGGTTTAGATTTAGAAACTAAGTAAACTAAAATTCTGGACTTTATGTGTAGTAAAATTCCAGACAAAATCTGAGAGTTACTCATACGAAAAACTAAAGAGAGTTTTACCATAGATTAAGAATACACATAGATTGTTAGCTTAATACAACATTATTTTTGGTATTTTTATGTGAATGTGTTAGTAAAACAAAATAAAATACGTGATAATTATCAATATATGAAAAGAATTTTTTTTAGTTTTACTAACAGCTTCACATAAAAATACCAAAAAAGGCTGAAAAAATGTTGTATGAAGCTATAAATCTTTCTGTATTCTTAATCTATGGTTTTACATACACTGAGACAAAAAACAAAAATTGGATAAAATCAAGTATTTTACTTAACAAAACACCGTCCAATGACGTTGTTTTCTGTACTTACAAAAATACTAGTACTAATTAAATTCCAAAAGTTCTAAAATTTAGTACACCATTTTTGGCTTAGTGTACTACTATTCTGATCTTTGTCTTCTCTTTTTTAAATTTGAACTCCTAATCTTTCGCCATTAAAATAAGCTTTAAGAAATTCTGCTACCGTTTTCGTAGTATGTTAATAATTAATAAACATAAGGACTTAAATTATGGAATTCAAATATAAAGTAGGGATTTATAAAAATGAGATACTTGAAACTGAATTTTAAAAGATAAGAATCTTATTTTTAATTCTCAGTATTTCGAAAGATTTCCATGCAAAAGGTTGAAAAAAATTGTTGAAAAAAATTAAATTTTTTTTGTATATTTTGTTTAATAAAATAATAAAATTATTAATTGGTGTTTTAAGTTTAATGTGTGGGTTTTTTTCGAAAAAAAAAAAAAAAATTGGTTTTATTTTGAAAAAAAATAAAAAATCTGGAAAATTTGTTCATAAATGAAGCACACGCTATACTTTGGCTAAGCACAGTTTATACACCTTGGTCGCAACTAGGCGCTAAAATATTTTTAAGTTTCCTTAAATATTATATATTATAACAATTCCGCACTTAGTCACAAATATAATAGTTTACGGAGAAATACGGACCTTAGACCGATTTCTTGGAACAATCGGGGTCTAACCATTTTTTAAAATCCCTCTAATTAGGATTATTTACTCAACAAGTTAATTATCACCGGCAACCATTAAAACACTTAAAAATATTTAAAATACATAGATTTTATATGAATATTATTTGCAACCTTGACTGGTTGGGAGCCTGTTCATTCCAAACCAGAAAAAGTTGACGAGATAGTATATAAGAAAAATTAAAGTTTAAAAGTGAATTTGCGATCGGCGCCTTGTGCCTTGTGCGCTGTGCAAGATTTGATTTTCGGGTCCTCTAATAATTTTTTTCAAGAATATTAAAAGTGAAAGAAATGAATGTGGTACAGAAAATGTAAATAAATATATTTGCTTATCATCTTAATCGCAAAATTTACAATAACATCTTCATAATTAATTTCGTTTGCAATGCTATGTTTAATAGAAATAATTGAAAGATTGGATAATCTCTTTTGGAAAATGGAAGAGTTTAGTCGAGAAAACGTAAAAAAACAAAGACAAAAAAAAAAAATTAAATTAAATTCAATTGACATTCTGGCAACAGAAACAGAAAATAACCTCGTTTTAGGTTATTCAAATTCTGTGGACAGAATGAATTTTTCTGTCGCTAAATTCTGTTGTAAGATTCTGTCGCAGAATAAATTCTGTTCAAATGTATAGGATTCTGATTCTGTTGCTAAATTCTGTTTTAACGACATCCCGGCTTTAATGAATAAAATTGATAATTTTTATTTTATAATTTAAATTCTTGTTTCAGAAAATTGAGTTGCAATCACCACTTTGCCTTAAAAATTACAATCTATGTATAAAAAATTATATGCAATACATACAAAAGTGAGCTTCTTCGTTACACATTTGTATCTCATTTGATAATATTACATTCTGTGTTGTATATGTACGGTGACCATATTAAAATAAAAAAAAATAAAGAACATTTTCAAACAGAAAATTTTAATTTGATAAAACATAGTCTTCATGTTCAAGCAACAAATTAGTCCCAAATGAGAATTCACTGTCTTCTGCATTAAAAAAATCCGAAAAAATTGCATCGAAATTTACGAAAGACAGAAATTTCCGTATTTAAAATTTAAATAAATGGAGCAAAAACATTTAGAACAGTTGCTTCGTTTTTGTTAGTTCATTGATTAATTAGAATGTACAATCATTTGAACGAAAAGAATACTAGTGTTCGACACGACCAGGTTGATTCCTTAAAAGCTAACTTATTTATTAACTAGATGTTGGACTAACTTAATAACAATGTGATCTGCAAATGTTGTGTTTTGCAGCATTACCCACACTCCACAGTCGTAAAAACAGTCGTAAACATATTAAACATTTGACATCGTAATCGCCTGTTATTACTTTTTATTGAATGATATGTTATGACCTATATGTGTAATTTTTATTTATTAAGGAGTGACAAATTGTAAAAGCAAAATTATACAGAATATAACATTTTCCCGAAAAAGTTCAATGTTTTAAACTGGGGACTTTTAAAAGACAATGAAGATTTTTTAAAACATTATAAAACTAAAGGACAGAGTCTTGAAACATAGTACTATCCTTTGAAATAAAGGACGTCTAGTCAGCGTATATTTATGTACACCTTTTTCTCTTCAAGTATTCCATAATTTATTGTTGGGCACAAATATGATGCAATAAAACTCATCTTTTAAAACATATCGTTAAATTAAGAGTGCAGATCAACCTTCATAAAATATAAGCTACTTTTCCTTCTAAGTATAGTTTTAATAAAAACTTCGAGAATGTTTTCGTGTTCGTATCTGTAATGTATAGCATAAAAGGATAAAGAAATATTAAAGTTAAAAATGACATAAAACTGCACATAAAACTGAGCTTGAAGCTAAAATTTATGACATAAGAATATGTAATTATATAGATAAAAGATAATATTCAAAAATAAGTAGATAGTATTCAAAAATTATATTCTTTTTGAATTTTATTTGTGATTCTCAGTTTTTTGGAGAGTCTGTTTAACAAATATTGGTTAAAAAATTGAGTGGATTTTTTTTAATATAATGTTAATATTATTAATAAATGTTTTAAGTTTAATGACTTCATCGAATTGATTACAACCTCGATGTAAAAAAATATACTGAAAGTGTATTTGCCGGGATGATTTGTTTAATTGATGTATATAATTATGAATAAAAACTAATAAATAAATTAATTTTTCTAAGATTTATATGAAAATTTTTTTTATATTTTGTTAACAATAAAATAAATAAGATGAGTTATGAGGCAAAGCAACTAGTTTATTAACTGAAATATATTCTGTGAAAAAAGTGAACTCTTAAATCAGTTTTCAGTATTATTATTTAAATTTTCTTGGTTGGTGGCTCTGTTTTCTAGGGATAGTATTTGTTAACTAGTTGCTAAAATATCAAGTAAACACAATATTGATTGGTTAAGTTGTTTTAAATGTATTCAGTTTGTTGCGTATAGTGATGAGTCAGAATTGGCGTGTTCTCTACTAAGTAAAAATTTAATGTAAACTTCGAGAAACTATTCTGTGGTTTCGATTAGTATATGGTTTCGTATAGTATAAAAAAAGAAAAAAAAAGCAAAGTTTAAAACTGAAGTGAGGATTTTTGAACTTATAATCCAGAAATATTTAAAGCTGAATTTTCGAGATAAGAACATTTGTTTTATATTTTATTTAAACTTTATTTTTAATTCTCAGTTTTTCGAAAGAATTCATTGGGTCTGTATAACAAAAATGTTTACAAAAAATTAAATGGATCTGTATATTATCTTAAATAAAATAATAATATTATTATTTGTTGTTTTAAGTTTAATGACGTCATTAAACGCAGAAGAAAAAATTACGGAACAAATTGATAATGCAAATTCAACGCTCAAGATTGAAACTGTTTCTATCATGGTAACACCATCCCGATGTAAAAAACTAGACAGAAAAGGTATTTGCCGGGATGATTTGTTCAATTGAGTTATAATTTGTATAAAAAATAAAATAAATTAATTTTTCTAAGATTAAAACGAAAATTGTTTATATTTCGACAATAATAATGTAAATTAAGTTTAAACAACCCGTATCTTAAATGTTTTCATATAGTAAAAAAAGGAGTCTCCTAATTTAGTTTTCAGAGTCACTAACGAAAAATTTGTTGTGTTTGAAATTAAAAATAAAAATAATAATAAAAAAAAAATTGATTCTAACTCAAATTAAATTAAAATCAAATTAATTAAAATTTTGTAATAATATTAAAGTTTTATTTTTTTTCAACAACTGTAAACGTTCAGACGAAAACGAAATCTGTATTCAACTCATTTCGTTTCGTGAAATAAAAATTTTGTGGAACCCAATTTCGTTTTCGTTTTTGCAAGATGTCTAAAGCGTGCTTTATTCTTAATTCTCAGTTTATCGAAACATTTCATTGGAAATGGATTTGAATAGTTTCTTTCATAAAATATTAATATTATTAATTGGTGTTTTAAGTTTAATGACGCCATTGATAGCCGAAGAAAAAATTAAGGAACACAGTCTTCCAGCTGATATTGCAGATTCAAAATATACCATTCATCAGGATCAGAGTGTACATTATTCTATTATGGCGACACCATCTCGATGTAAAAAATTAGATAGAAAGGGTATTTGCCGGGACGATTTTTTGAATTGAGATAATATGTATTATATAAAATAAAAATATATTTTTATATAAAATAAAAATAAATTAATTTTTTTAAGATTTAAGATTTTTTCTTGCGCGTGCTTCATTTTAATGAAATTATTTTAAATTAATGCCACTAAAAATTTTATATTATCATAAATGTTCCTAAATTTTGTCTTTAATACAAAAAATAAAGAGTTAACTATAAGTTTCACTCATTTGAGAATCTTCAAGCAATAATTTTTATTGGAAATATGCTTAATTCTGACAATACTAAGATGAGTCTAAACTACCAGTTCATCAACTTAAATGTTTTAACGAAAAAAAAAGTAGTTTTTAGGTGTTTCCTCCTTAAAAGTTCCCAAAAAAATAGAGTTTCTATTCCTTCAGGGTCTATTTATTTTATTAGACTCAGTACTTATTAACTAGTTACTGAAGCACATAGTTAAAAGTATCAAAAGAGAACAATATTGATTGGACAAGCCAATTTAAAAGTTTTCACTTTGAGAAATTTTTCTATCGCATTCGGATGTAATGTTAACTTGGAAATTATAAACATTATATATAAAGTGCTAGAGCTATATATTTACGAGATTAGAAGAATCAGATTATATTACATTCAATTCAATAATGTTTAATTCTCAGTTTTTTGCAAAATTTCATAGCAAAAAGTCTCTTAAACAAGATTCGTTAACAAAATAAATGGATTTGTATATTTTCTTTAATAAAATAATATTATTATTAATTGATGTTCTACGTTTAGTAACGCTATTGATAGCCGAAGATAAAGTTTCGCAAGAAAATATTCCAGTTGATAATGAAGATTTAATGTTTACTATTCACCAGAGTGTACGTATTGGTGATTCTATTATGGCGACACTATCTCAATGTAAAAAATTTGATAGAAAGGGTATTTGCCGAGATGATTGATAAATATTTTTTTTTGTTATACCGATGTAGATAAATAAAATGTAAATTTTTATTTATCTACATTAAATTTTATATAAATTTATTTGATTATGCCGTTTCAAAAATATTAAATCTTAAGAACCTTTACGCTAACATTAATCTATTCAATGAATACAAATGTGAGCTCTCCTTTGAATTGATTTTGATTAAACTATATATACATTAAACTATATGTACATTAAACTATATGTACATCAATCAAATTGCGGTTACAAAGTGATAACATATAGATCCTCGGATATATGATGGAAACAAAGTAGTTACTGATTAATACAAAAGTACACAGTGTTGTCTTCTAAAGTTTTAACATAAAAACGTTAAAAAAGAAACAAAAATATTGACGGATTTGACTTTAGTATATCTACATCTAATCATGTATAGTTTTTAGTTTTTTTTAATTGGCATTAATGAAATAATTTTTTATGCGTTTAATTTTATTTTCCTTTAATACAAAATTTAATTTAATTGCTTACTAGCAATTTGACAGCTCCTCATAAAGTAGGGTTATAATGTAAGCTTTCAAAGTGAAACAGAAACATGAAGAATATTAATTTTCTACTTTAATATACCTTTTTTGATCTATTTTTTTATGGGGATCGAGATTCATTTTATTTGAGAAAAAATTATAAATCTCCTTAAATAATTTTACGGTATTTGGAGTTCGAATACTGCGCAAGTGCGCTTAATATATACAATGGATGGCAAATACGTCGACCGCGGTATACTGGTCGACCGTGTAACTATTTTGGAGCCCGCAAATAAAAATTCGTCTGCAATGGAAAAAAAATCATTTATGTACTTTTACTTTTTTGTACAAACTAAATGAGCATAAATGTTTGAATAATATTTGAATAATATTTACCAATTTACGAAGAGTTGCAGGACATCTATCTGCATTTTTTGGATCCACCTAATTTTATGAATCAGCCTTCTCCTCAATCAACGCAATTAAAACAAAACATCGATCTCGTTTAACAGATGATCATTTAGCTTCATGCTTGAGAATCGCCATAAGCTCTTATGAGCCAAAATATTACGACCTTGCTGCAAACATGCAGTGCAAAGTATCAGAGGCACATGGTACCAAATAAGAATTCAATTATAGAATACGTTTATTTCAATTTTCGTGTTATTTTTAGGTGTATAAACTTCTATTTTACTAATTTTGTTCGAATTAAAATAAAATAAAATACTATAGTTGAAAACTATTATTTTTATATTTAAAAAAAATCTCTTGTAGTTGTAGACCGTCTACTCAAAAGTCGCCCACGAGACTTCAAAGTTTTGCCATCCATGATATATACATACCTTCATACAAAAATGTTTTAAAATATTACAATTACAATAAAATTTTCAAAACTAAACATTATTTTTCTAATAGGTATTACGGAGCTCTTTTCTCAAATTACGTACTTATGCAGTTTTTAAGTATTTCTTAGTAACTACATTAAAAAAAACCTCTTAACTTAAGAATTTATTTTTATATTTATTCGCTCAAAACGTACGAGTGAGTGCCACTTCTACCATTTGTACAATTTTTCAATTTGTATGGAGAAAAAAATGTACAACTGGTATTTTTCTTTGTACATGTGGTAAAAAATAGTTGAGTTGTACAATTGACCAGTTGTACAATTTACCAGTTCTACAAATGATTTATCCAATTATACAGACAAAGTTACCACTTGCACAATCCAGTTTTCACCACTTGTACATTTTATACCAGTTGTACAATCCCTTTTTTCTCAAATTAACCACTTGTACAATGTTGGACCAGGTGTACAATATTTATTTTTATAAAATTAACCACTTGTACAATTTTAGACCAGTTTTACAATCTCTATGGTAAAGTTATAACCGTGAAAAACTAAGCAAAATGTATGGAAAAGCTGTTGTGCATTTGCTTCGAGCAAGCGCGGCACGAAAAAAAAAATGTGCCCTAGCGCCTTTTCCACATTAAATAGGTCAAATCGGGTGAGTGCCACTTGTACAATTACCAGTTGTACAATTTTTCAATTTGTATGGCGAAAAAAAATTGTACAACTGGTATTTTTCTCTGTACAACTGGTAAAAAATAATCCAGTTGCACAATTGACCAGTTGTACAATTTACCAGTTGTACAGACAAATTTACCATTTGTACAATTCAGTTATCACCACTTGTACATTTTAGACCAGTTGTACAATCCTTTTTTTCTCAAATTAACCACTTGTACAATTTTTGACCAGTTGTACAATTTATCTTTTATCAAATTAACCACTTGTACAATTTTTAACCAGTTGTACAATCTCTATGGTAAAGTTATAACCGTGAAAAACTAAGCAAAATGTATGGAAAAGCTGTTGTGCGTAATGGGTGACCGTGCCCTAGCGGAGGATGGAAATAAGGCCTCTAGGATTTTTTGTTGCGGTCTTATTTCATTTTGAAAAGTGAAATTAGACCGCAAAAAAAGTCCTCGCGGCCTTATTTCATTTTGATAAATGAAATAAGGCCGCGTAGTAATTTCATGTTTCAAAACGAAATAAGACCTCGATAAAAAATCTTGTGAGGTGAGCACACAGGGCAGGGGGCAGCAGGGCGGCGGGCGGGCGGTTGGTCAGTGGGATTTGCGGCTCACCTCACAAGATTTTTTATCGAGGTCTTATTTCGTTTTGAAACATGAAATTACTACGCGGCCTTATTTAACTCCGCCGCCCTAGCGCCTTTTCCAAAAATTGTACAAGTGGTAAATTACAAAAAAAAAAAAGATTGTACAACTGTCAAAAATTGTACAAGTGGTTAATTCGAAAAAATCGAGATTGTACAACTGGTCTAAAATGTACAACTGGATTGTACAACTGGCACTAGTCTGTACAAGTGGTCAATTGTACAAGTGGAATCTTTTTACCACTTGTACAATCCAAAAAACCAGATGTACAATTAAATTTTAAATTGTACAAGTGGTATTTTGGATTGTACAACTGGTACAAAAAAATTGTACAACTGGTAATTGTACAACTGACATGCATCCGTCAAATCGGGTGAAAAAGAAAGTTATAACAGCGAATATATTTTTTATTATGACATTCGCGGTTTGATTATGACATTCGCGGTTATGTTATGTAGCCGTTAATTCTATAAAATATAGATTGCACAAGTGGTCAAAAATTGTACAAGTAGTAAATTACAAAAAAAAAAAGATTGTACAACTGGTGAAAAATTGTACAAGTGGTTAATTCGAAAGAATCGAGATTGTACAACTGGTCTAAAATGTACAACTGGATTGTACAACTGGCACTAGTATGTACAAATGGTTCTTCTCCGTACAAGTGGTCAATTGTAGAAGTGGAATCTTTTTACCACTTGTAGAATCCAAAAAACCAGATGTACAATTTAATTTTGAAATTGTACAAGTGGTATTTTGGATTGTACAACTGGTACAAAAAAATTGTACAACTGGTAATTGTACAACTGAGATGCATCCTCACGTACAAGTGCTGATAAAATTGATAAAAAATAATAAAAAAAGAATAAAAATTAATTAACTTTTGTTAGAAATAATTAATTAGATTAATGATAAAAAAAAAATTTTATAGTGCATAGTAAAGTAATGTTTTAAATGTTAGTTTTTTTTCACAAATGGGTTTTATCTAAATTAAAAAAATTATTCATATTTTTAACGAATTACTGGGCATGTTTGTTTTTCTGGTGAATTAGGTAGGTTCCTTTTTTTTCGTCTATTTTTAAAACCTTTATCAGAAAAAGACTAAAAAAATTTGGTTTTTTCATATTTAACTATTTAAGTATTTAAGATAATAAAGTATTGTATGATATTATGTCAAATTGTATATTTATAATATAATACAATATATTTTCCTTCATATTAAAAATTGTTTCAAAATTTTGAATAGAGAAAGAGGAACTATGTAGTATGTCCAGCAAATGTTGGATACAATGTTGTTGTATCTGTTATTATAAACTAGTCAGTTGTAAGACGTCTAAGGCGCCCGTTGAGAACTGATGAATATGCAAATTGTTTTTAATCAATAACCTCTTCCACGTGAATTATTACACGTGAATTATTTTTGAGACGAAAACAAAAAATAACAACAAAAAAAAAAATACACGAAGCAGTCATAGGATTTGCCGAAAGAAGTTAATACTTAAAAGTTTTAAACTATGAAATAACAGTGGCTACAAATGACCTGCTCAGTACAAAATGTAAATTAAAATAAAAATCATTTTTATGGAAGGCATAATTTTCTATTGTTACTTCATATTTTTATATTAAATTGAAAATTAACAATAGAAAATCATGCCTTCAATAAAAATGTTTTTTATTTTAATCTACACATTTTGTACTGAGCAGTCCATCATTTGTAGCCACTGTTATTTCATAGTTTAAAGCTTTTAAGTATTAACTTCTTTCGGCAGTTTCATGACTGCTTCGTGTTTTTTTTTATACGTACGATTTAGGGAGTGCAATACCGGGATCCCGGGATCTCGCAAACCGGTATTCAATACCGGTATTAAAGCATTAATACCGCAGAATTTCGGTATTAATTTCTTAGTTAAAATAGCGTTTTTTGATGTCTTAAAAAATTTGTTGAAAGAATTTTTTAAAGAAACTAAAATAATATTAGTAGGTCTACCGATTTCTAATAATAATAACATTACGATAATATGTAATATGTCATTTCAAATTCATTCTGCATCTGCATACGAAATTATTACGGGATAGATAAAATCGCCGGCTTTTTCTTAAGACTTTTTTTTTACATTCCTAAAATATACTACAGAAATAAAAATATTTATTATTTAGTTATTAAACCCGTATGAGTTTTTAAATTGAATGATAACGAGGTTATATTCAAATAAAAGAAATTTCCGTACAACCTTCAATGCAATGTTTTCTTCAAATTCAAATTCCTTATTACTTACTTATATTAAAATTAAACATAATACATATATGTGTGATTGTACTTAATATTTTTCTCCCGAATGTAAACAGGTATACATATACACAAAGTTCAATGGATTTGATCAAATAATATTTTTTATTATTATTTTAATATTCAAAATAAATATTTTCTATAAATTTTGTCTTTATTTCAATAGAAAATACCTAAAGAATAATTATTTATATACGTTTAATATGCGTTTTGTGTTTCTGTTCCATTATCACCAGACCACTTAACTTTAAGCACTTTTTGTCTTGGAGGAAGATTGGGTAATATCACACAGAAATATATTATACACAGAGGAATGATTTCATACAAGTTTTTTCAACACCAAAAAAACTGGTGCGGATTAGCTCCATTACATAGTATTGGCAGTATTGCATAAATCAAATGGAGCTTAATGACAGCTTATATTTTTGAAACTAAAAAAGTTTTTAGCGTTCTGACTTGGTTTAAAGTCAGTGGACACCCTATATAATAAATTTAGAAAATATGTATTGCAAAACAAGTAATTCTGTTACTAATAAGTTCGTAATTCGGGCTTACGTATCAAAACAATAACTATAAACGTTTTTGAACTTTTATATTCTGCATTAGAATTGCAATATATTTTTACATCAAATAATTATATAATTACATCAGATAATTAGAGAATCTTCTAAACAATTTCAAAATTTTTATGGGGGTAAGAAATAGATTCCCTTTCGGTAGCCGTTTGAACATTAGGGAGAAATTGTTACAAAACATAAGTCTTAAGTCTTCATAAGATAATATAATTATAATTTAGTAATAATAGTAATTTAATATTATAGTTTCTGATTCCATCTTATGTTATTTTATTCTAAAAAAGGAATTAAATAATATTCTATCTGTTGTATGTTAATTGGTTTATTGTTGCATATTTATTTTTGAGAATTTTATTTATATACATGTGTCTCGTACTTTCAAAAGAGTCCAACTATATGAATATAATATTTTTATCACTAAATTAAAGAAAACGTTTTATAATTCGACTTATGTTTCGAATAAAAAGTGCCATATTGAGAAAACATCTTGTTGGAACAAATATTTCGGAATTTAAATTTACAATTAAATCTAATTATAGACACTTTTTTAAAGTATACTAGACAGCTCGTATATATTTAAATATAAATCTTGGTATTTTTTTAAAGGTGGTTTTAAAACAAGTTTTTGAATCATCTTAAATTTTCTTCAAAACATTAACGTAAAGAAACTTGATAACCTTTTGTGGGTTTTCTTATCTACGTTTTAATCTAAAAATTTCCAGTGGCTTAACAATGATGTTGAACTGTCGATCTGATTGCCAGTAGAATGTACAATTATACATTATGTTATTGTGGTTTCAATTACCATACAACGATCGATATTTTTGCAAGCATTTTTTCGTAATCATTTTAAACATTAAAAGAACTGTACGTTAAGAACTTAAATGTAAAACGACATCTCAAAAACATAAATTTCAGAAATTTAAAATTTTTTATTGCACAAAATTTTAGATTTCTTTTTGATTTCTTCCGATCTTAGTTACTTTAAATCAAGTTTGTGGAGACGCAGAGATTATACATGTTTTGTAGCCCAAAAGAATCATTCAATATTCTAAGTAATTTTCATGAAATACCAACTTCTTGAACTTATTTCGCAAGAAAAGTTCCATTAATCATAATAATTTTATCTCGTTAACAAACCTACAATTATCGCCAATGTTGCGCCACTGAAATAAGATTTTATTGATATTATAATATTGGAAATTTTATTTAGTTTATATTTTATTATTATTATTATTATTATTTATTTGTTACAATATATAATATTTGTGAAAAACTTAAAATTAGGGCACTAACAGCTGAGGTTTTTGGCTCGAATTTAAGTTTATTTTTAATTTCAGTCGTTTCATAATGTTTCATTTTATTAAGTTTCAATTTGCATTTTTGCTTTTCATATTTTTATATAAAAATTTAAGTTTTGCTGAAATCGCGAATAATAATCTTGAAGCAAATATTAAAATCTCAAATATTTCTGAAATAGAGATTAATGATGAAATTGATGAAATATTTGAAAGAAACTTTAATACCGATCAAATTTTCTACACTGTCGTAAGGAACATAACAAATCAAGAAGCCGATAAAAATATTAGAATTCCCTCTAATGTTAGGGATCCAAAAAACTTTAATGTTTTGAAAACTCCTATAATTTGGTGTCCCCCAGGTCAAAGACCGGATCGTAGAAAAAATTGTAGACCAGAGTAAAGGTAATTTTTCTGGCTAACTTGTTATGTTATCAATGAAGAGGCTAAGCAGGATTTGTTAAACTACCACAAATGTATTATTAATTTAATTTTTAAAACACTTACTTGTTTAAAAAAAAAGTATATTTTTCTTATGTACAAGATGCGGTTATAATTAAAATAAAAATCTTATTGCAAGAAATAATTTTGGGTTGTTTTTGCTTTAAATCCTTAACACGCACGAGAATTGGATACTATATATTTCAGAATATTGATGGTCAAAACTATCAAAAAATTATTTAGTAAATTCTAGTTCGAGAGCGAAAAATGGAGTAAACTTTTCTCTCGTAAAAAAATTTCGGGTTGAAAAAATATATCAGATAATTTTGTTTCAGATTTAACTTTTCTGTTTTGCGAATAATATTTGTGCTATCATTTATACCGTGAATTAATATTGTAAGCATTAATTTATGATGTTTCGCTGGCTTCACTGTTGTATGAACAAGTATATTGTTTATATCATATGGCATATATTGATTTCGATTCACACCAAGAAAACATTTCTACTAATCAACATTATTAAAAATTTTATTCTATTTTATTTGAATTTATTTCCGTATTATAGTTCTATTTTAGTTAGTTTTGGTAACAATACATACGCTTATTGAAATAATATTAACAAAATTAAAATATGTATATTCTAAAATATTAATTCAATTAAAGTGCATAATATTTTGTCACCGAAATTAAATTATAACTTGTTTTCCAAAAAAAAAATAATAAAAAAAGTTGAATATTAACTTTGAAATAATCATCATGGTGTCAGTTTGTTTTTACCATCGCTTCATTAACATGTTCAGTAATTAAATTTCAATATATTCTTAATTAAATTACCTGTTTTCATATTTCCAAGAAATTTCAATGCTAAACGAAAGAAAAATTTTTTTATTTTTATTTTTATTAATACTAAACATTTTTGCAAAAGTTTCTGCTCCTAATCCTCATGGAGAAAGTTTTGAGATGCCTGGAGCCATGAGTAAATTGTTAATTGATAATTACCAGAATATAAATGAGCCGTCAGAATTTGATGAAGTTCTTCAAGCTTTAAATGTAACATTGCGTTTAGAAAAAATTGAGGATGATAAATCTAGTCAAATGAAATCAATTAAAATTGAAGCAGCAATAGGAAAAGATTTTCATAAAAATCTTCAAGAAATCCGTGATTTATTAATGGAGAACGCTGATTCGGATTCAAGTTCAGAAAATCCTGGATTTAATGTACAAGTAAATATAATGCCATTAGATAGTAAAATTGTTTGGCCCGCTGAAAAAAAAGATAAATTTTTTAATAAATCCGACTCCTCTGAAGAATCAGATACACTGAATGTTAAAGTTGTATGGCCAGCTGAAGAAACAAAAAATGAGGAGCCTGATTCAAAGTCAATAGAAATGCCTGTGTTAGAAGATCGCTTTTTATTTCGGACACCATTACGTTGTCCGGAAGGAAAAAAAATTGATCATGTTGGCAAATGTAGGGGCTTTTAGAGATTCGAAATTATTTTATTTAGAATAATAATTTACAATAATTATTTATGTTTTTTATTTAAATTATTTAGACTTTAGACCCTCATTAATTTATTTTAATTTTCAGATTCAAAATTAAATTTATCATATAAATTTTGAGTCTAAAGAAAAAATTGAATTTGGTTTTTAAAGCTCGGCGATAGTTCTGTGGATCATAAAATTTGAAAAATATAACTCAATTATGTATTCAACTGTATATAATACTTTAATTCATGTAGGGCTAGAACAAAATATTAGAATTTCAGTATTTTAAGTATTTTTTTTAATTTTGTTTTTTAGGAAATTTATGTTCCGCCGCCTATACCATCATAAAATAAGAACAATACATAATTATGTTATGCCACCGCCAAAAAGTTGACTTAATCTTAAAAATAATGTTTTATGTTATCAAAAATTTTTTAAAATAATACAATAATTTCATATATGTATTATAATAAGTACATGTAACTAAATGATAAATAAACGAATATCAGCATCTGATAGTTTTTAAAATTAATAAAAACAAGAAATAGACTTTTTAAATTTCCTGTTTAAATATTCAATAATTCTTGTTTATTAAAAATGCTAAAAATAATATTATATTTTTTGTAATTAAAGAATTTTTTTTTTGTTAAATTTGTTTTTTTAGAAAACCATAAAATTGTGTAAGAAATAAAGCAATGCAGAAAAATTTGAACATAAAACATATAATATGAAAGATAATTTAATAATAATTATGATAAAAAAAGTTTTTTATTTATTTTTATTAGCATTCCACAAAAGTAATGATGAATTTATGTGTTCCAGGTGCGACGCATAAACTGATTCAATTTGTCTAGTCCTTATTACTTTATGACGCTTACCTAAGCGCAGGTACTAGAACCCATTATACATTTTATGTAATGTCAATATACAATTTTTCCCAGAAGACATCTGTGACTTGTTTATTTACTTTATTGACTGCTAAATTGGTTTTAAATAAAATAAATAAGGTGGATATTTTATTCACAGCTGAACCAACGTTATTATATATCACATATAATTATATATAATACAGTAATGTTGTTTTTAAAATCTATAAAAAAATATATGGATTATTGCTAGAGATAGAAACAAATCAAACATTTCAATTTCATTTTTTCGTTTCAGAGAATAAATTCAGCAACTCTAAGTTAAAAATAAAATAAAAATAGGTTACAATCAATTTAACTTGAGTAATTTTATTTAAAATTAATGTATCGTCATAATTTTGAGAGACTTTAAATGGGGTAAAACTTAAAATGAATATCAAAGTACGTTTTTCAAGGCTTTATAAATCTACCGAAAAGTGCTTATCTTTAAATGAAAAAGTGTCCTTTGAATTAAATTTACAGAGTCTTGACCAATAACCATCATGCAAAAAAGAATATATATTTTAATTTAACATTACGTAGGTATATAGGTATTCTGGAAAAAAAAAATGCTGTTTGATTAATAATTTCATAGTTCGAATTTCAATCTAATCATTTAAAGTAATTCATTCTTTTCAAATTAAATTCCAATGCGTTTTATTATTTTAATTAATACAAGGTTATTTTGATATGAAAACGCATTATTTCAAATACATTAAATTGTTAAGAATTATGATTTATGGTTTGAATTGTAGTTATCACCATAAATGTTGAATAATTCCAGTAGTTTTATATATAATAAGGAAATTTCAAATATTTTATAGAATTTTCATAAATGAAGGAATTTTTTAAAACACCGTTACGCATAACAAACTTTTTTCCGAATTGTTATGATAATTCGTTAATAATGTGCCATAATGTGCTTACTATGAAGTGACAATGAAAATAAAATTATAAATAATTTTATTTCAATTAATTAATTAGTTTTAAATTAAACCAGTAACGAAGCGCATTTTACAGACAATGTATGCGTTCAATTAAATTTAATGATGAAAGTGAATATTTGGAATAATAATGGTTTATCAGTTTACTATAAATTCAGAAATTCATAATTAGTTGTTATATAATTGGTATTGGTAAAAATAATAAAATCATTACTTTTGAATAAGTCATTAAACTTTATCTATCTTGAAGTCCCATAATTCAGTTCCTTAATCAAACAAAAAGCTCTGACTACTGTTCTCAAATCATAAGACTTATGAAAAATAGACAAGTACTTAAATATTCTTTAAGTCAAGAGTACAAACAAAATTAAATTTTAAATTTTTGAAAAAAGAACTAATTTGTTTTTTTTTTGTCTAATTATGATGCTCGATATAAACTAATTAAACAGATTCGATAATTGTTTAGACTGCGATTAGTTCAACTTTATGATTTTTAAACGCTGCACGGTCGTCCCTGCAAAAAAAAATTGTTTTCATGAATTTAATTTACAAATAAAAAAAAAAGAAACTTTAAACTAAATATACGATATACATACACACAACAATTTGGTGTAAATAAGTAATCTATATTTAAAATTGCTCTCAACTATAAATGGTTCATCGTATTCCGCAGTAATTTTTAGTCGCACTGTGGTATCAGAGTCATTAAGAAATAAAATTTTATAGTAGGTTTTTTTTATTTTGTTAAAATTTTCTCTTGTTAAATTTCAATTAAAAATAATTTACTTCAAAAAAAAAAAACAATATATAAATAAAAAAACTATAATGTTTACAAAACAAGTTGTTATCATTAGTGCAATTGTTTTCATTGCAACTGTTGCAGTAGTAGAATGTGCTTGTGTTGCAAAAGACAATGAAAGAAATGATTCAAATGAGGAGAAAAGTGAAGTTCGACAATTTTTACACAATTTAAAATGTAAAATAGAAGAAGGCGCTCAAAAGGTTGGTGAAAAAGCTGTTGAATATGGTGGAAAAATAAGTGAAAGTGCTCAAAAATTTGGCGCTAATGTTAAAAAAACTTTCAATGATTATAAAGATAAATTGTCAAAAGATGATGACAATGAGTCACATGTTAACACTAATGTAGCACAACAAAGTAATTCTGAAACACCATTAGCACCAATGAAAGAATACAATGTTCATGCAATTGATTTAAGATCTCAATTTGAAGATAAACCAATTCGTAAATAAATGATGAAATAATGAACAGAAAAAAAAAATTAATTTACGTCCCTAAGTTTTCAACTCATATTTATTATTTAACAATGTATACCAATGTAAAATAAGCTTCAATGTAACATGATCAGCCGTACAAAAGTCCTTTGTAAATACGAACTAAATTAAAAAAAAAAAATGTAATCAAAATTGTTAGATACCGCTAAATTTTAAACAAGATCATACTTTGACAAGGATTTCGCTTTATTGGGATGTGAGCCTTATGAACTATATTGGTATTGTGTTGGAAGTAAAATTAACCAAAATTTTTTCATTTCTGCTTTTAATTTCTGTACCTATATATAAAATTTTGTATATTTGGATTGTCTTAATTTTACAACAGACAACAATGATTCTAATAATTTTAATGGCTATGATTTTGTTGCAAATAAAAATTACATAGCATTTGTTTTATGAAATCATCACACGTGATTGTCAAAATTATTCATTAGTAAAATATTAGCATCCTCAACTTAAATAAATTAAAATTGATGAATAAGATTATAAATTTTTAATGAATGTTTAATATATAATTTTTCTTTTATCTTTTCATTTTTTATTTTATTTTTATTTTTTATTTAAAAAAAAATTCTAGCACAATAAAATTATGTCTAAAATTTAGTTATTTTATGACCTTAACTATGCTATGGTTTTCTAGCTTATTTTATTTTAAAATCATTTTATGTAATTTAATATTTTGTATTTTAAATTATTTGCAATTTATTTCGATTTATTGTAAAATGTAAACCAATTATATACAGGAACTTTATTATTTGAGAAATAAAAAAAGTATATAGAATAATATGGAAATTTTTTAATTTATTTGACTTAATATATGATTTATATTTATATATATATATAACAATAAAGTTTTTTGACTAACAATTCATATTATTTTGAAATAGTATAATCGAAGATCTTAAATTAATTAAAAAAAAATAAAAGTTTTAATACGAATATGAAATACAAATAAACAAATTTCAATGTCAAATGTCATTATTGAAATTGATAAGAAAAACATAATAATGTTTGAAAATTTTGATCAATACAATCCTGTTTATAAAATAATGAACATTTATATGCATTAGACAAAATTAGGTGTAAGGGCCATAAATTTCTGTTTAATGTTCTATTATTATATTTATTTAATTGATTATTGATTTGTTTCATCTAAAATTGCTATAAATATTTTTATAATTAGTACATATTGTAAAATGTAATGACTAATATAAAATCTTCGGTATTGTGGTAATATCTAATTTTTGAAATTTATATAAATTTATATTCATATTCAATTTCAATTGCCCTGCAAATACAATGATGTAAATTAATTGTAATAAAAATCCATAATTATTATGTCTGATAATTCTATTTATATAAACTTAAATTTGAAAAAGATATTTTTATAATAATAGATACTAATTATAAACTGACAGATCCAAAAAGTTCATGAAAAAGTAATTCGATTTTTTTTTTCCACTATGAGATGGGTTATTAGGGTTTATTGAGCTGTATGAATATGAGTGCTGTATTTCAGTTTTATCTAAGCCGAAGGTATTACGAATAATTGTACCGAAAGCGTTTTTAAAGTAACTATTTAAAGTAACTATTATCAATTTATTAAATTTTTCTAAAAAAGTTAATAATATCACATACAGCAGCTGAAACTTTTTATCAGCTCATTGAGTGTGATTGGAAAAGGATGAATAATATACAAGTATTATTATTATCAATTATTATTATAAATATATTTTTGAAAGAAATTTAAGTATAAAATACAGGAATGAAAACAATTTCTCTAATTAATTTATTATAGATAAAAATTTCACTAATCTTCCATTTTGAACTTTAAATACACACTTCGTGTGAAGAGGAATTATCACAGATCAAAAAATGAAGGTATATAATATTTATGATATTTTGGCCGATGCGACATTTTGTTAAATAAACTGAATTACTGAATTTTTGGTAAAATGTTTTAAAATTTTAGATCGTTGAAAATTACTTCGTAAGAAAAAGTTATGTAAATAATTTTCCCACACAATAATATTTGAATGAGTGCAATATTTTTTCGCATTAAAATTTAAAAGATATATGCATTCTTTAATGATTTATTATTTTAATGTCAAGAAATCCCAAAAGCGAATTCGCGCTGGTTTAATTATTATTGAGAGGCAAAATTAAATTGATAAATTTTTCATGAAGAAATTTCCAATGATTTAAAATTTAAAAAAATTGAAAATGAAATAGCTAAATCGTAGTGTCTTTTTGAAGTTAGTGAGTTTTCACGTTTTTTGTATAAAAACAAAAAAAAATTATAGTCAAAACTTCAATTCTTTAAAATTTAATTTTATTTAATAATTTTTATTTTTTTTTTTTGATGATATTAGATGCATATTTTCAGACCTAATTGAGCAAGCGATTTAAAAAATTAAAAATAATAATTATAAATAGTAACAAAATAATTGGAATATAAAATGAATTAGAGATACATTGTAAATAAATTACAATTTTAATGAAGTTTATTGATTTTCATTCAGCTAAAAGAAAAATAATCAATATTATTAATAGTAAATATACTTATTTATAATATAGACATGTACGATAAACCTATATAATATTGAATAGTTGTTTAAATTTAGGGTTTATAAAAAAAAATTTATATACAAATGTATATTAGTCTCTATTAAAACATTATTTTAATTTTTTTAACTTGTTTTTAAAGAAATAAAGTTTATTTTTTTCTTATTTCTATTAAACGAAATATTTTGATTTTATAGATATTGAAAATACATAAAAAACATTTTTTTGTTTTAATAAATAAAATACATTTGTAACAAATTTTCATTGTGTACCAAAATCTAATTAAAATAAAATCAAGACTCTTTATAATTCTCTCTGACATTATTGATAACAGTTTGATTATTGCTATGCCAAGTGATGGTGTCTTCATTTTAAATAATATACAAAAAATAATAAAAATAAATTTTAAATAAATAAAAAAAAATAAAAATGAATTTAATTTATTTAATTCAATGTATTATATTTTTTGTTTTAGTAATTAGCGCCCAAACAACTCTTTCAAGAGTAATTTTTCTTTCAAAACCAGATAACGAAATTACAAAAACGACTACAGAAGGTGTTGGGAATAGTACAGCAGAGAGTTCAATATTTGCAACTCAATCAAAATGTCGCAAATTAGACCATAAAGGAAGATGTCGTGAAGTGAGTTGTTATTTTTAAGTAGTATGTATTTCGGTTTCTTTTTTTCTTGTGCCAAAAGGGTTTTATAGATTACGTTTTTTTGTCTTCTTTGAATTTAAATCAGACAGTTTTGTAAACAGAATAAGAGATAAGAGATCGAACGCCTTTATTTTTTTTTCTGTAAAAATACGCAGAATACTGAAAATAGTTCACAAAAGATATGATTAATTTTTTTTTTTTATTTTTTAGAAAAAACTGTTTCCAACTTCCAAAAATGGGTGTTACCCGAATCGCCGAAAGACATTTCGCAAAAAGACATTTTGCCTAATTCCATTTGGCAAAAAAGACACTTCGCAAAAGAACCATTTCGCAAAACGGATAGTTAACAAACGTTCGCTTTAGCCTAATGAGACAGTTAACAACTTTCCAGTTAGCATAAGGACATTTCGCAACTACTACTTTTGGCAAAATATACATTTCGCAACTACCCTTTTTGGCGTAATTCACATTTCGCGCCCGCGCGCGAAATGTGAATTACGCCAAAAAGGGTAGTTGCGAAATGTATATTTAGCATGCACTAAAATATGTTGCATTATCATAAATGCATATTATTAAATTAGACAATTCCAATTATATGCATTTTAATTTTAAAAAATATTATTGAATTTTTAATATCTGTTTTTTTAAGTTAATACAAATCCAGTTTGTAAATATAAGAAATAATATTAAAAAATTAATACTTAATATATATTTTTTTAATATTCAATACGTACATAATCAGTATGGACATATTAGAAAATTAATATTTTTATTTAAAAAAATTATTTCAATTTTAAATTCTCGGCAATCAAAAATAATAGTTTGACTTCCCTATAATCGTCTTTTCTTTTCAAAATATTTTAAATTTTTTTATCTTTTAAGTAATATTTTGTTTTTTTTTACTGCTGGTGGCCCACCCATTTCAATTTTTTTTATTTCAGTCGTTACATATGTACAATATTTCTTTTCGGATTTTATCCATGAGCCTATAAAATCCTACATGCTTTTTTTTTACAGTTAAAAAAAAACTTTAATATTCTATTCATCATATTTGTGCAGTAAAAAAAAATTTCTTAAACTATACTTTTGCGAAGTGTCTCAATTAATATAATGTAGTGAATTGGTATTTTGAGAAATATCTTTTTGCGAAGTGTCGCATTAGGCCAAATGGAATTTTGTTAAAGAATTTTTTTTGCGAAATGGAGATTTGCGAAACATAAAAATTTGATAAGTGGCTTTCGGCCAAATAGACTTTTGCAATATGGAATTTGCAAAGAGGCTCGCTCCCTCCAAAAATTACTTCTGAATATCGTAAACAGAAGATTATAGTTTGAGTTATTGAAAATACCTTATTTAAAATATTTACATTGATTTAGAAATTATACGTTTAAAACTTTTGTATTTTTAGGAAATGGTTTTTGCGAAGAGAAGAGCTTAAGAAGTGCATATTTTTGCAATCAAGATTTTCCAACCACATCAAAAACATAACGCATCGAAATATTTTGCATTATACTAAATACTATTGTATTATAGCATTGATAGGCGAATTGTTTAACTTATAGAGCTGTTATTATTCGGATGCTGAGACCAGACTCTAAATAATTCTAAGACCAAGTTTTTTTTATTACGACATAATTAAAAATTAAAAATAAACAAAATATGAATAATTTAACACAAAACCAGGAATATTTATGAAAATTTTGTCAGTTTTTCGAAAATTGCAAGATGATTTATTTCTAATTTGAATTCAACAAATTTTTATTGCAGCTTTCTATGGCAAGATATATATTATTGTTCAGTCTCATATTCCAAAAAAAAAAAAATAAGAAACAAAGAAAATAAACAATTTTAAAACTTTGTGCAATTGCACCAGAGATTGATTAGTTTAATATTAATTTTATTAAAATTTTATGTTTATAACACTACATACAGATATTTATATTAATATTTTTTTAAGTTTTAAATGAACATTAAGATAATATTCACAAATATTATGTTATTAAAAGTATAGTAAGCATGAAATAGGCAAGCACCTATGCATATCTTACAATTATATCAAATATACATTTATGTATATAGGACAATAATAAATTATAGACACATTTATGTACTTGTTATCAACTTAATGTGTTTTAATAATTATATGTGTTCATTTAAGAATATTTAAGAATTTGTATTTGATGAGTTAGATTTTAAATTAAAAATAATATTTTAAAAAAATTCAATTAATGTTTTAAAATTTTATTCTAAAAATATTAATGAGCTTAGAAACTATATGTATGGATGTGTATTAGACTGGTTCATTTTTGAGGTCATGTTGAGATTTTCTTGCCGCCCATGCAGATTTCGAACAATTAAATAAAAAAAACGAGAAAACGCTCTGAGATTTTTCGAAATTTTGTTTCCCCATCAAGCGCAACAAGTTTTTGTGATGGTTGAGGCCTAGACCTAATAAGGTGGGTTCAAAACTCTGTAACTTTTTTCTCTCTGAATTTTTTTTCCTCCTTTTTTTTTGGTTTAACTGTCTTGATGCTCCCTTCATTTTTTGTTAACATCGTAAGGCTATACGACTTATCCTTTTTTTTTTACAACTCTCTTAAGGTGAATTTAAACTTTTGTCCCCATTTTATTTTTACTTTAAGACACCATATCTTTTCTAATTTTAAGAGAAACATTTTTTTTTTTTTTTTTTTATAAATTTGTCATAAATTTTCATCATTTTTAGCATTATAACTAAAAGATAAAATTCTATTAAGTTCTGGTTTTTAATCTAATTAATTAATTTTACGACATTAAAAGTTTCGCTTTCGTAATGCATTGGTCATTTGATTCATTTGTTAACTGATCTATTTTTTTTAAATACGAATACGAGATTTAGAATAGAAATAAATAAGAATTTAAAAATTGTTTTAAATTTATATTTATTTATGATTAATTTTTTTCAATTAATTTTAAAAATATTTGATTTTCCAATAATCGCCATGTTTTGCTGGTGCTGGCTCACGATTTGGAGAATAATTTGTTTTTGAGTTTCGTCAGAAGTTAACGATGTGTTAAATTCCGTCATTAATGCAACACTTCTATCGGCGTTGTCATTAACAACTTGTAACTTCTGAACTAATCGCAGGCCGTCTTGATATCCTACATCAGATTTCCATAAAGCTGGATTCTTGTCTAAAAATTCAGTAGATATTTTCAAGCATTGAAAAAAATTTAAAGAATTTTTAGTGACAAAATTCTGCAGTTATATTTTAGGCATATCAAAATTCGATGGAATTTTTGTCAATGCTTGAAAATATCTACTGAGTTTTTAGACATTGATCCAGCTCTATGGAAATCTGATGCAGGATATCAAGACGGCCTTCGATTAGTTCAGAAGTTACAAGTTGTTAATGACAACGCCGAGAGGAGTGTTGCATTAATGACGGAATTTAACACTTCATTAACTTCTGACGAAACTCAAAAACAAATTATTCTCCAAATCGTGAGCCAGCATCGGCCAAACATGGCGATTATTGGAAAATCAAATATTTTTAAAATTAATTGAGAAAAATTAATCATAAATAAATATAAATTTAAAACAATTTTTAAATTCTTATTTATTTCTATTCTAAATCTCCTTTTTTGATTCGTATTTAAAAAAAATAGATCAGTTAACAAATGAAGCAAATGACCAATGCATTACGAAAGCGAAACTTTTAATGTCGTAAAATTAATTGTAGCTTAAAAACCAGAACTTAATAGAATTTTATCTTTTAGTTATAATGCTAAAAATGATGAAAATTTATGCCAAATTTATGAAAAAAAAAAAAAAAATGTTTCTCTTAAAATTAGAAAAGATATGGTGTCTTAAAGTAAAAATAAAATGGGGACAAAAGTTTAAATTCACCTTTAGAGAGTTGTAAAAAAAAAAGGATAAGTCGTATAGCCTTACGATGTTAACAAAAAATGAAGGGAGCATCAATACAGTTAAACCAAAAAAAAAAGGAGGAAAAAAAATTCAAAGAGAAAAAAGTTACAGAGTTTTGAACCCACCTTATTAGGTCTAGGCCTCAACCATCACAAAAACTGGTTGCGCTTGATGGGGAAACAAAATTTCGAAAAATCAAGGAGGACGTATTTCGTTTCTTGATGTAAGCTTTCAGAATCTGTATGGGCGGCAAAAAAAAAATTTTTGTGAACCAGCCTAATGTGTATACTATTATACTATTGGATGTGTATAGTAAAATTCCATACACATAGAATTATTTATCATTGTGAAAGTTACCCGCGCTTACCAAAAACTATTTTATTTAAAAAAGTTTAAATTGTTGAAAATTTAGAAAAATACTAGCTGTGCCCGCACACACGTTGTTGTGGAACACACATTTTAAGTGAAATTTTTGTTGTCAGATTGTTGAAACATTATAAGCGCTAGTTATTTTATAAATTTGGGAAAATATCTAAGAATTAATATTTATCATTTCTACTTATTCAACACTTAAATTGTATGAAATCGAATGATATCCTTCCCTTAAACAGGTTTCCAAACCAAACCAAATTTGTGTTTTTATCCATTTCCTCTTTTTACGAATCAAATTTGAATGAAATCGGAAGAACTTTTGCAGAGGGATTTCTGGGTACGGTGCCATTGAAATTTAAAATAGCCTATAACGATCCCGAGACAAAGAGACGGTGTAAATTTCGAAACGATCGGTTGAGTGGTTTAGTTTTTAATATTTTGTAGTTATTAGTAATAAAGAAATTGATTTCTATATATTCGAAGAGGAGGCTAAATTTTTTGTTACGAAATTCGTGTGTTTAATCATTTTTATGTACCAAATTTAAATGAAATCGGACAAACATTTGAAATCCTCCCCTAGGGTAGGAGGTCAATAAATTTTTGTTACGAAATTTGTGTGTAATTATTTCCTCTTTTTACATGCCAATTTTGAATGAAATCGGACGAACTTTTAAAGTCCGCCCCCAGGTGAGGTCCCTGGGTAGGAGGTCAACAAATTTTTTGTTACGAAATTGTGTGTAATCAGTTTTTCTTTTTACATACCAAATTTGAATGAAATCGGACGAAATTTTGAGGTCCGCCCCCCGGGGAAGTCTCTGGGTAGGAGGTAAACAAATTTTTGGTTACTAAATTTGTGTGTAATCAGTTCCTCTTCTTACGTACCAAATTTGAATCAAATCGGACGAACTTTTGAAGTCCGCCCCGAGGGGAGGTCCCTATGGTAGGAGGTCAACAAATTTTTTGTTACGAAATTTGTGTGTAATCAGCTCCTCTTTTTAAATACCAAATTTGAATGAAATCGGACGAACTTTTGAAGTCCGCCCCGTCTTTGGGTAGGAGGTCCCTGGGTAGGAGGTCAACAAATTTTTTGTTACGAAATTTGTGTGTAATCAGCTCCTCTTTCCAAATACCAAATTTGAATGAAATCGGACGAACTTTTGAAGTCCGCCCCAGGGGCGGTCTTTGGGTAGGAGGTCCCTGCGTAGGAGGTCAGCAAATGTTTGTTACAGAATTTGTTTGTAATCAGTTCTTCTTTTTACATACCAAATTTGAATGAAACCGGACGAACTTTTAAAAACCGCCCCCAGGGGCGGTCTTTGGGTAGGAGGTCCCTGCGTAGGAGGTCAGCAAATTTTTGTTACAGAATTTGTTTGTAATCAGTTCTTCTTTTTACATACCAAATTTGAATGAAATCGGACGAACTTTTAAAATCCTCCCCAATCAGAAGTCCCTGGGTAGGAGGTCAACAAATTGTTTGTTACGGAATTTGTGTGCAATCACTTCCTCTTTCTAAGTAAAAAATTTGAATGAAATCGAACGAACTTTTAAAGTCCGCCCCCGGGGGAGGTCCCTGGAGTATGGAAAATAGATAGTATCCGATTCTCAGACCTACTGAATACGCATATAAAATTTGGTAAAAATCGGTAAAGCCGTTTCGGAGGAGTACGGTAACTAACATTGTGACATGGAAATTTTATATATTAGATTATTAAGTTTGTGTTCTATTTGGAATTTGACCTCTTAGTATTTCAATGAGAATTCAAACTTTAATAAAATTTCTATCGTTTTGGTATGTTAATAATTTATTATGTAAACATATAAGGACAAAAAAAATTAAAGAGTTAAAAAGGTAAGTGGGGATTTATGAATAATGGTTTATGATACTCGAAACTAAATTTACGAGATAAGAACAAAATTATAATTATATTCAAATTTTATTTTTAATTCTCAGTTTTTCGAAAAATTTCATTGCAGAAAGTCTGTTTAACAAGATTTATTAAAAAAAATAAATGGATTTGTATATTTCCTTTAATAAAATAGTGATATTATTATATGTTGTTTTAAGTTTAATTGCTTCAGCCATAGCTTTAGAAAACGTTACGCAACAAAATTCTTCAGCTGAGAATGGAGCTCCATACAATGCAAAACAATCTATTCTTGTAACACCACCCCACTGTAAAAAATTAGACAAAAAAGGAATTTGCCGGGATGATATTATGAATTGAGTGACAAAAATGTGGTTACATTCATTTATATGATCTATAAGATTTAAATTAAAAAAAAATTATTTAATTTAAAAAAAAAATTTTATATAATAAAAAGCATAATGTGTCTGCCGGGAATGTGTCTTAAATTTTTGTAAAAAACTTTGAGGAATTAGATTTTAAATTTTAAATATTGTTTTAATAGTAATTTAATTAACGTTTTCAAAATTTGTTCTAAATTAATTGGTTTAGATTTAGAAACTAAGTAAACTAAAATTCTGGACTTTATGTGTAGTAAAATTCCAGACAAAATCTGAAAGTTACTCATTCGAAAAACCAAAGATAGTTTTACATACACTGAGATAAAAAACAAAAGTTGGATAAAATCAAGTATTTTACTCAACAAAACACCGTCCAATGGCGTACTAGTACTATTTTAATTCCAAAATTTAGTACACCATTTTTGGCTCAGTGTACTACTATTCTGATCTTTGTTTTCGCTTTTTTTAATTTGAACTCCTAATCTTTCGCCGTGAATATAAGTTTTAAGAAATTCTTCTATCGTTTTCGTATGTTCATAATTAATAAACATAAGGAAAAATGAGATACTTGAAATTAAGTTTTAAGAGATAAGAACCATATTATAATTCCGACAAAATCTTATTTATAATTATCAGTACTTCGATAGATTTCCATGCAAAAGGTTGACAAAAATTCTTAAAAAAATATTAAATGGATTTGTATTTTTTGTTTAATAAAATAATAATATTATTAATTGGTGTTTTAAGTTTAATGTGTCCATCAATAGCGGACGAAAATGTTATGCAACAAAATTTTCCAGCTGGCAATGGAATGTCAAAAAAACAAACAGAATCTATTATTGTTACACAACCCCGCTGTAAAAAAGTAGACAGAAAAGGCAATTGTCGGGATGATATTATAAATTGAGTGCTAAAAATATATATTTATAAATGTGTATCCACATATGCGTGTACGAGCTCAAACATTTCTGCAGTCCAATCGGTAAGGTTGCAATGTAACATGAAATTCATTGAAATTTCGTATTCGCATAAGTGGACGCTCCTTAAATAAAAAAAACGGGTTTATTTCGAAAAAAAAAAAAAATTGGTTTTATTTTGAAAAAAAATTAAAAATCTGGAAAATTTGTTCTTAAATAAAGCACACGCTATACCTAGCATAGTTTATACAACTTGGTCGCAACTAGGCGCTAAACATATTTTTACGTTTCCTTCAATATCATAACTATATTGTAGCAATTCCACACTTAGTCACCAATATAATAATTTTCAGAGAAATACGGACTCCAGCCCGATTTCTTGGAAACAATCGGGGTCTAACCATTTTTTAAAATCCCTCTAATTAGCATTATTTACCCAACAAGTTAATTTTCACCGGCAACCATTAAAACGCTTAAAAATATTTAAAATACATAGATTTTATATGGATATTATTTGCAGTCTTGGCTCGTTGGGAGCCTGTTGCTTACAAACCAGAAAATGTTGATGAGATAGTATATAAAAGCACAAAGAAAAATTAAAGTGCATGATATTTGGCTCGATGGGGAAATTTAGGCCCATCGGGTAGGGCAGTACAACGGGCGAATTGGCCTAGGTGCAAGGAAATCGTAGGATTTCCGACCCGCTACAACCTAACCTAACCTAAAGTGCATGATTGATTTTTCTTAAGCCCCCTAATATTTTTTTTCAAGAATATTAAAAGAGAAAGAAATGAATATGGTACAGAAAATGTAAATAAATATATTTCTTTATCCTCTTAATAAGTTTATTAATTCAGATGAACTTTACTTTCTTTCATCTGCGCCAATTCTAAAATTAACTATAACATCGTCATAATTAATGTCGTTTGCAATGCTATGTTCAATAGAAATAATTGGAAGATAGGATAACCTCTTTTGGAAATTGGAAGAGTTTAGTTTATTTACTATGTAAATTGAACATTTTAATACCGAAATTATTTAAAATACACATACATTCATGATTCATAAAAATTTTATATAAATAAATGTGACTTTTCAATCATAAGTCAAAATTTTTTTTACGAGGGGCAGCACCTGACACTGACACAGTTTATATATTAATTTGAATATTGAATACAATCAATTGGTTTTGATATTGAGTTCAGAAATTTGGTATTTGGAATTATTGGGCAATAGTATGATGTTTGGAAAGAAATAAAATAGAGTTCTAATTAGTCTTGAGGAAAACAACATATTAAATTAGTTTAGTCATGTGTTTTGTAAAATAATATGGTCTATCATTAAAATTGTCAGAAGAAATTGTAATTTTTGTTTCTTCAAAGTTCCATTTCGCGACCTCCTCCTGAGGGACATTCTGATTTGAGTTATAAAAATAAAAATATGTACATTTCTGAAATTTGAAAACGAAAATTTGGTTTTATTTTGCTAAAAAAAAAACAAATAATTAAAATTAGGAACTTACATGAATAAAATGAATAATTATTATTTTATATTTAAATTCCTGCTTCAGAAAATTGAGTCGCAATCGCCACTTTGCCTTAAAACATTGCAATCTATGTATAAAAATTTATATATGCCATACATATAAAAGTGGGCTTATTTGTTACAAATTTGAATTTGATTTTATAATTATAGTCTGTATTGTATATGTACGGTGACCATATTTAAGTAAAAAAAAATAAAGGACATTTTGAAATCGAAAATATTAATTTGATAAAACATAGTCTTCATGACCAATCAACAAATTAATCCCAAATGAGAATTCACAAAGCCTTCTTCATGAAAAAAACCCGAAAAAATTTAAATAAATGGAGCAAAACCAGTTGCTTCCGTTTTTGTTAATTCATTGATTAATTAGGAGGTACAATCATTTGAACGAAAAGAATACTAGTGTTGGACACGACCAGGTCGATTCCTTAAAAGCTAACTTCTTTTTTAGCTAGATCTTGGATTTTTTTTTTGCAGCTTTACCCACACTCCCAATTAAAAATAGTCGTAAACATTTTAAACATTTGACATCGTAATCGCCTGTTATTACTTTTTATTGGATGATAATTTATAACCTATATGTGTAATTTTTTATTAACAGCAAATTCAGGAGTGACAAATTGTAAAAGCAAAATTATACAGAATATAACATTTTCACGAAAAAATTGAATGTTTTCAACTTGGGACTTTTAAAGGACAATGGAAATTTTTTAAAACATTATAAAACTAAAGGGCAGAGTCTTGAAACAAAGTACTATCCTTTGAAATAAAGGACGTCTAGTCAGCGTATATTTATGTATACCTTTTTCTCTTACAGTGTTCCATAATTTATTTTTGGGCACAAATATGATGCGATAAAACTCATCTTTTAAAACATATCGTTAAATTAAGAGTGCAGATTAACCTTCGCAAAATATAAGCTACTTTTCCTTCTAAGTAGAGTTATAATAAAAACTTCGAAAATGTTTTTCGTATTCGTATCTGTAATGTATAGCATAAAAGGATAAAGAAATATTAAAGTTAAAAATGAAGTAGAGCTATATGCACATAAAACTGAGCTTGAAGCTAAATTTACGACATAAGAATATGTAATTATAGATAAAAGATAACATTCAAAAATTAGTAGATAGTATTCAAAAATTATATGCTTTTTGAATTTTATTTGTTATTCTCAGTTTTTTGGAGAGTCTGTTTAACAAAGATTGGTTAAAAAAATTGAATGGATTTGTACATTTTCTTTAATATAATGTTATTATTATAAATAAATGTTTTAAGTTTAATGACTTCATCGAATTGATAACAACCTCGATGTAAAAAAATAGACTGAAATCTTTTTCCGGGGATGATTTGTTTAAATGATATAATTATAATTATAAATAAAAATTAATAAATAAATTAATTTTTCTAACATTTATATGAAAATTTTTTTTATATTTTGTTAACAATAAAATAAATAAGATGAGTTATGAGTCTAAGCAACTAGTTTATTAACTGAAATATTCTGTGAAAAAAGTGAACTCTTAATTCAGTTTTCAGTATTATTATTTAAATTTTCTTGGTTGGTGGCTCTTTTTTCTAGGGATAGTACTTGTTAACTAGTTGCTGAAATATCAAGTAAACACAATATTGATTGGTCAAGTTATTTTAAATGTATTCAGTTTGTTGTGTATAGTGATGGGTCAGAATTGGAGTGTTCTCCACTAAGTAAAAAATTTAATGTAAACCTCGAGAAATTATTTTGTAAGTATTCGGATATAAAATTCTGTAGTATTCGGTATAAATAAAGAAAAAAGAAATAAAGTTTATAACTGAAGTGAGGATTTTTGAACTTATAATCCAGAAATATTTAAAGCTGAATTTTCGAGATAAGAACATTTGTTTTATATTTTATTTAAACTTTATTTTTAATTCTCAGTTTTTCGAAAGAATTCATTGGAAACAGTCTGTTTAACAAAAATTAAAAAAAAAATTAAATGGATCTGTATATTATCTTAAATAAAATAATAATATTATTATTTGTTGTTTTAAGTTTAATGACGTCATTAAAAGCAGAAGAAAAAATTACGGAACAAATTGATAATGCAAATTCAACGCTCAAGATTGAAACTGTTTCTATCATGGTAACACCATCCCGATGTAAAAAACTAGACAGAAAAGGTGTTTGCCGGGATGATTTGTTCAATTGAGTTATAATTTGTATAAAAAATAAATAAATTAATTAATTTTTCTAAGATTAAAACGAAAATTGTTTATAAGTATAAGTATAAGTAATAGTATAAGTTGAGTTTAAACAACCAGTTCATCATCTTAAATAATAAGTGGTCTCCTAATTTAGTTTTCAGTGTTATCAAATCTAAATTTTCCGTGGCGCCACAATACTAAAAACGACTGTTAAATACTCAAAAACGGACAATATAGATTGAATAAACCAATTCAAAGTTTTCTGTTTTTTCTGTATAGAAAAATCAGAATTGGAGTATTGTCTTTTAAGTAATAAATAAACCACGAGAAATTATTCTGTCTTATCGTTTTCATCTGTAGTCCGTAAAAGGACAAAGAACAATTCAAATAAATTAAATGGGAATTTGTAAACATAATATATATATGTAGGGATATTTAAAGCGATATTTAAAGCTATATTTATTAGATAAGAACAATAATTATATATTAAGTATATTTTATTTAAATCTCAGTTTATCGAAATATTTCATTGGAAATGGATTTGAATAGTTTCTTTCATAAAATATTAATATTATTAATTGGTGTTTTAAGTTTAATGACGCCATTGATAGCCGAAGAAAAAATTAACGAACAAAGTCTTCCAGTTGATATTGCAGATTCAAAATATACCATTCATCAGGATCAGAGTGTACATTATTCTATTATGGCGACACCATCTCGATGTAAAAAATTAGATAGAAAGGGTATTTGCCGGGATGATTTTTTGAATTGAGATAATGTGTTTTATATAAAATAAAAATATATTTTTATATAAAATAAAAATAAATTAATTTTTTTTAAGATTTAAATAAAAAATTATTTATATTTAATAATATTTTTTTTATCGTAATTTCTTGCGGGTGCTTTATTTTAATGAAATTATGTTTAATTTTATTTTAAATTAATGCCACTAAAAATTCTATATTAACATAAAGGTTCCTAAATTTTGTCTTTAATACAAAAAATAAAAAGTTAACTATGAGTTTTACTCATTCATCTTCAAGCAACAATTTTTAACGGAAATAGGTTTAATTCTGACAATAATAATATGAGTATAAACAAGGTCTCAACAAGGAAAAAAAAAAGTAGTTTTTAGTGTTCGGTTTTAAAAGTTCGCAAAAAATAGGGTTTCTATTCACTCAGGGTCTCCTTTTTTTATTAGACTCAGTACTTATTAACTAGTTACTGAAGCACATAGTTCAAAGTATCAAAAGAGAACAATATTGATTGGACAAGTCAATTTAAAAGTTTTAACTTTGAGAAATTTTTCTATCGCATTCGGATGTAATGTTAACTGGGAAATTATAAACATTATATATAGAGCTAGAGCTATATATTCACGAGATAAGAAGAATCAGATTATATTATATTGAATTCAATAATGTTTAATTCTCAGTTTTTTGAAAGATTTCATAGCAAAAAGTCTCTTAAACAAGATTGGTTAACAAAATAAATGGATTTGTATATTTTCTTTAATAAAATAATATTATTATTAATTGGTGTTCTAAGTTTAGTAACGCCATTGATAGCCGAAGATAAAGTTTCGCAAGAAAATATTCCAGTTGATAATGAAGATTTAATGTTTACTATTCACAAGAGTGTACGTATTGGTGATTCTATTATGGCGACACCATCTCATTGTAAAAAATTTGATAGAAAGGGTATTTGCCGGGATGATTTTGATTCATAAATATTTTTTTTTTGTAATGCCTATGTAGATAAATAAAATGTATTAAAAATTTTAAATTTTATATAAATTTATTTGATTATGCCGTTTCAAAAAAATTAAGTCTTAAGAACCAATACGCTAACATTAATCTATTCAATGAATACAAATGTGAGCTCTCCTTTGAATTCATTTTGATTAATCTTTATATTTGCCCTGTGTATAAAATGTATTTCGTAATTGAAAGTACATCAATCAAATTGCGGTTACAAAGTGATAACATATAGATCCTCGGATATATGATGGAAACAAAGTAGTTACTGATTAATACAAAAGTACACAGTGTTGTCTTCTAAAGTTTTAACATAAAAACTTTAAAATAGAAACAAAAATATTGACGGATTTGACTTTGGTATATCTACATCTAATCATGTATAGTTTTTAGTTTTTTGTTAATTTGCATTAATGAAATAATTTTTTATGCCTTTGTTCAGACAACGACTAAATCATGATTTCGTAATCGTGATTTGGTGTAGATAATCATACTTTAAAAACCTGTGTGAACACGATTATGAACGAAAACAAAAAAAGTAAACAACGAGAAAGGAAACAAAATAAAAACATAAATATTATTTGCTACTCAAATTTTTTTTATTTTGTAAATAAAGAAAATATGTCAAAAATAAAAGTCAAAAATAAGTAGGAATGAGTGGAAATGGGTAACATGGATGGTAAAAAACAATAAACTCATCCCTGAAATTTTTCATGATTTTCGATAATCATGATTTCCGATGACAATTTTTTTGTATGAGCAAATCATGAAAAAAAGAATGATGATCACAAAAAGTAAGATAATCATGATAAGATTTCATTGTCTGAACAAGGCATTATGCATTTAATTTTATTTTCCTTTAATACAAAATTAGGCCGAGTATTCAAAATCTTAGCTAGTAGGGCGCCTTCGTGTTCAAGCAACTTGTAATGTTCAATCAACTTATATAATAAGAAGTTTTTAAAATACTAATTGATATTCGAATTAAATTCTTTAGAAATTTTTACTAAAAAAATTTTCGACCTAATGATACCAAATAAATTAGTTTTTGAAGAATTTTAAATAAACTCTTATAATTGTTTGTATGTTAATAAAGGCCAAGTTTCGAAACAAAAATCGTTTTGAAATTATATGCGAAACGTAAAAAATCTTTGAAATGCAACTATCAAAATCAAAATACATTATTAATATAAATTTCTAAAATTTCATTATCTTTATTTGTGATATGCGGTTTAAATTTTTTTGTATTAAACCGCAACTACATTTTATATAAACTATCAGCCAACATGGAATAATGGTAGGTATTTTTCTTATCGTATGAATATTTTGTCGAAGGTTCAATTTTTGTGATTTCTAAACAAAAAGATAGTGTTATTCAACTTTATGAAAACTATATAGTGCTGTCAAATATTACTTTTATTATTTATTAATATTATTCAATTTATTTTTTCCAATTTTGAGTAAAATAAGCATGAAAATAATTTGAATTTTATTTTATGAAATTTGTATTTCAGTTCCTTATTAAAATTTAATGCGTTGACATATAAATTGATAAGGTTAAAAATATTATTATGAAAATGCAATTCAAAATATTTTTTAATTTAATAATTTTATTTGGAATTTTCTTTAAATTGGAAGGAAAAAAAATTAACAATATTATCAATAACGATGGATCTTTGGAACAGGGACCTGTCGCATCTTTAATGGCAACACAATATCGATGTATAAAAATAGATCGAAAGGGGAATTGTAGAGATAGATTAAGATGATGATTGTATTTTAATAAATAAAAAAATTTGGAAATAATTAATAAATATTCCCACTTTTTTTTGAAAATAGTAAAAAATTATTTGTTTTAATTTTTATATTTTATTTCGCTAATAATAAAATTTATTTATTTAATATTTATTTGGTGATAATTTTAATTAATTTCTCTTTATCTACATTTGTACAAATTTAAATTAAACTTTAAGCTTTCTTTTTTTCACAAAATAATGATCAGTATAGATTGCTAGTCGATAGAAACAAAATATAATCCAGAATATAAATTCAATCTTACTAAGAATATATTTTTATTGCAGTAGATTGTCTTAGAATTACAAGATCTCGCATTTCGTTGATCTCATCTAAAGCATTTCAATTTATTGTTTTTATTATAATTCCGGTGATTATAATAAACTCTTTATCATTGAATTAATGAACTTTCTGCAAAAATTTGATAAGAAATTCGATTTGAGAAATTAATTTGAAGAGAGAATAATTATAGCGCGCAGTTAATTTTAATAATTGTACATAATCAGATCAAATTAAATAGTGTGCGCGGAAAAAAAATATATTAATTTTACTGAAATGAAAATTTTTACGTTTATTTTAATTATTTTTCTTGCATTAAATTGTTGCACCGGCTTTACCTCGAAAGAAGAAGATGACGAATTATTAGGGAAATTGGTAAATTCTAAAAATTTACTACCACAACAGATTGAAATTGAAATTGATGATGGAGAGCATGATAAAATTTATTTAAATTATCTATCAATGTATATTGCGAAATTACAAAATCCGATTAGAGCAAAAATGAAGAAAAGATCATTAGTTTGGGATTCGGAGAAAGTTAATAAGGATTTTGTTTTTCCAACAGAAAAAACACCAATTTTTAGCCAAAATGCAATACAAGTTCAATCAATGGACGCACGAATCTTACTGAAAACTCAGGACAGGTGTATTAAAGTTGACAGAAAAGGCAAATGTCGGGATACAATTCTGATGTAAATTTGCTCGTTTTCGTGCCAAATAGTTCTTTTTGCTTACATCTGTAGATGTAATGTGAAAAATAATTTTTAAAATTACAAATATGTAAATAGATGAGTGATGAATACATAATCATTATATTAGGACAGTAATCCAAGAAATACAAATTTATATATATGTACATTATGAAAATGTTATGCCATGATACTTTTCACCGCTAAACGTATACAACTAATCTATCACCATGTCAAATGTTTAAATAACACAATATATTTAACTTCCTACACATTGTAATGTAGAAAATCGTTTCAATTTGCGACAGAGTTTGTTAACTTTAATTTCAACCTTGCTTGAGCATATTTGAATTTTTATCTTACATCTTACAAATTAAAGAGAATATCCCACATTTATATTTCAACTTTTGCAATCGATTTCACTCATAGTTTTTTCCTCGCAAAACAGAATATTTCATTTTAATTTACATAAATGCACATATATAATTTTTAATATAATTATATATGTATATAAACATCCATAGTTAAAAGTAAACTTTTGCAAATGGTAATTTGTAATAAAATTTTCATTCACATGTGTTTCTACAAAAATGTTGATGCTTAGCTTCAAATAAAAAAGCATTAAGGACGAGTTGTTCAACTTTACTTGGCCAACTTAAAATTGAGTCATCTGTATTCTGCAGTAATGTTGAAAGACCTTAAGGAAGCAAGTTTTTCAATTTAATTTATTAAATCTGGAGTGAAATTTTCAATATGTTTAAAGAGACCAGTTGAATAAACATTCAATCCATCTAAATCATAGACTCTACATAGACTAATACACATGGCATTATTTGTAGAATAGTATTGCAATTCTTTTATAAGTACACTAGAGCCTCGAGTTGCGTCGTTAATGCGTTCCAATAAATCGCGACGCATCTCGAAACAACGCAATTCGAATCTTAATTTTGTATACATTTGTATTTGTTTTTATATAATTTTAAAACTTTTTTTCGACGCATTTCGAAAATTAGCAACGCAACTCAAAATTGGGGTATCAAAAATTTTTCTGGCGCAACTCGAAAAGACGCAAGTTGGAACAACGCAACTCGAGGCTCTAGTGTATAACTATTGTTGTTATATATTTATATTTATATATTTTTTAAAACTTAACTTATAATATTAGCACCTATAATTATTATTTTTATATGAATGAAAAATGTTATTCTATTCGAAGGAATTCACTTTATTTATAATTTGTTTTTTTTATTTTGTTAAATTTTTATATATATTTTAAAAATAATAAAGATAATATAGTAAAAATTTAGTATAAAATTTTTTAGTGTTTACATTTAAGTTGCTTTTTTTGAATCGCATATAATTTAATTGTTCATATTTTTAAATAAAAAAAAAACCTATAATTGAAAATGAAACTTATTTTATGCGTAATTATTTTCTACTTAGTAATAATTTCTTCATACTCTTCTAAGATTTTTAATAAAAGACAAATTGACGTAGCATTTCCGTCAAGTCGTGAGGAAATAAATACAGAAAATGTTGCAGATAACAACAAAAAGTTCAATTTTGATATCAGGAAAGTACACAATGAGACAATCGACCTGGGGAATAGAACAATTGGTGCTACAAATTGTCAGTTTCTGAGACGAGGGAAATGTTAATACATAGGTATACATTTAATATGTTTCGATGTTGAAGTATTATTTTTGTGTAGAATAAAATTGTAATAAAAAAAAGTTGTTTTATTTTTATTTTGCAAATTATGAACTATTATAATAATTTTTAAGTTATAGTTTGTTAAATATCACTTTTCATCCTTGCATAATTGCATCCCAAAATAAATAACTTTGTTAAAATGATTTCTGTTAATTTTTTTAAATAAATTGCAAAAAGAACGAAACTTTTGTGCTATTGGTCTTTCAAAATAAAGTATATATTCTTAAGGATGATTGGATATTTAATTGGAAATAACAAAACAATAATTATAAAAGAGACTATATTAGAATCAAAAAGAAAGTCATCAAATAGGAATGACACTCAAAAAATATTCTCTATTATTCGCTATTATTAATTAAGAATAAATATTTCTTTAAAAACTTTTGATAAAACATTTTTAACGATAGTCTTTGTATGATAAAACATAAAAGTAATAATTTGGGTAAATTTTTGCACGAAATTTGCTGTTATTTTAAATAAAATCTTAGTTTAACTTAACAAGTTAAACTCTTTGTTTTATGTATATTTCTTAATACTGATTTTTAGAAATTAATGCTATCATGTGTTTTTTACATTTTTTTTTTCTTAGAAAGTTGTTTCATTAGAAACACAGATACAGATAAAGAATTCTAAATCAAAGAATCTTAATTTTTTTTTATTATTAATTTTTTTTTTTAAACTTTAGTATTAACCACAAAAATAAGCGTTTCCCATCCGAATGCGTATTATATTAAAATCTTAAATTTCATTTATTTCACCATATTTTGAATGGTATTCATAAGTACTAAAGCACATAATAATTAAGCCGAGTTCACATGAAAATAATGTTAAAAAGTTTTAGAATTTTTTTTTTTGAATTTTAAATCAAACTGGATAATTATTTGGCTAATTATTTGGAATGGGCGGCAAAATATTAGAAACAATATTGTAGTTGGAAATTGTACAAACTTTTAAAACGCTACGATTCGAATAATAATTAATAAATATTCTATTTAATAAAAACTTTATGTTCCTACTAATATTATTCCCGTTTTCATTGAATGTACGGCAGTCTGTTAGACCCACATGAATTGATTTTTGAAATGTTAGAATATCACTTCTACCGCGACTGAAGGATTACATTATATAATTACTTTTTGGGAGTTGAAAACTCTGAATCCACCAAGGGTCAAAATAAATTTCATATTAAATTTATATATACAAATTAGATTCCAATGGAAATTCGTAAAAGGTCGACAAATTGAATAAGAAATTGAGAAATAAAGTACAAATTTGCATTTCAGGCCGTTAAATAAAATTTGACTCGATTATAATACAATGTTTATTTTGGAGCATAAAAAAAAAAACAAATCAGGTCGTTGTTACTTTTACACATTGAACTGAATATAAAATTACATTTTGATTAAATTAAAACATTTAATTCCAGTTTTAACCATTACTTTGACAGTGGAAGTTTTTGTTTTTGTGTTATAAACTTTAATAAAAATATGAAATTTTATTATTTATTTATTTTTTTGCTTTTGATTCTAATTAAAATGATTGTAAGCTATAATATCGACTTTGATAATATAAGAAATATTAATGAAATTCAAATAAATGATATTGGTTTCATGGATGAAATTAATGAATCTGATTTGCTATTGCAGAAAATTGCAAGACCAGAAGAAAGCAATAATGTTCCATTAAAAGATGTTGACTTTTCGAGTGAAATTAATAATAATTCTGAAAATTCTAATGTATTGTTATCTAATAGAACGGTAGCACCAAAATCATGTAAATGGAAGACCCGAAAAGGTGTTTGCAGAAAGCATGGATAAATTCAATTTATTTATTAGCATATTTATTAGTAGAATTTAGAAAAAAATATATTTTATAAAATTTTGTATTGAATTAATAATAAAATAGTTATTTATTGATTAGAATAAAAGAGTTGTCATCAATAACGTTCTCGATTATACTTTAGGTTCACGGATAAAGTTTTTCAAAAATTAATTTCTTGTTGAATTTTGTATTGTAAAAATGAATACTTTTTCGATTATAAATGAAAATAAATGATCGTTTACTGTGTAGCAAGGTTAAATCGCCATATAAAATATGTAGAATTTCAATGTATTAAAATACTTATATATAAAAAATGAAAATAATATTCCAGAAAAGCCAATCGAATCATGTTGTAGCCAATCAAGTGTTGGGTTTCAACATTTTAATTATTGATATAAATTTGTAAACTTGGTTGTTATTTTGTAACTACAACTCTATACTTTCAATCTTTGGAAAATAATCTAAGAAGTAGGTATTTAATTGATTTGCTGAAAATATTTATTTGGAAGATATAATAAAATTATATTTTGTTTAAAATTTTAAAGACACAAAATCTTAAATCAAACCCTGTACTACAAATACAACTTAACTAAGATTTAATAAAATTTTTGCGGCTTTTTTATTTATAATTAATTTGTTTCCTCAATACACTTATAAAAATACTTATCCACTTAAAAGTTCGTATTTGTATATCATAGATCTATTTGTATATCATATATCAGTTTGGACCACATAAACGATATAATATCTGCAGAATGCTTATACATACTTTAAATATGCATACAAAATTAAATTTAAAACTAATTTACCTTGAATAAATTTTATACTACGAGTAATATTGAGAATCTTTTCCTTGAACTCAAAGCACATAGTGGTTCAAAAATTCGCAGAAAAAAAATAATTGAAAGAAAATTTTTATTTTGCGATTTCAATTCTTTATTTCACAGAAATATGAATCATTTTTTTTAACTTTAATTTTCTATTTGTGAGGTGAGTGGTTATAAAAATATCTTTATGTTACCTAGAAAAAGTATACATTTATTTATTAAAAACCAGTTGCAGGTGCATAATTATTTTTTTCAAGCTAAGTTGTTATACAAAACAGGGTTGCCAGTTTTCCTAAATGATCTATCGGGAATTTAGAAAAATAAAATTTGTGTTTAGGCAGCTTTGGATTTACGGATAGACACACTACGTAGGCACCTGCCTAAGGTGGCAGTTTTGAAGGAACAGCAGCAAAATAAAACATTAACCGATAAAAAAAAATTAAAATTTTCAACAATAAATAAATTTTTCTGTTTGTAGCATTGAATATGTTATTAATGTACAAAAAAATTAAAAGAACGTATTTCGAAATGTAGAAATAATCTTGAGAATTTATCTGTCACTAGCACATTGTTCTGCTGAAAGCTCGTTTTCTTCTTAGAATAGAATTAAAACTTATCTTCGATCACAATTCAAAGAAACGAAATAGTAAATTGAGCTCATTGAATAATACAATTTGTTTCCTAGTTAAATTCAAATAACTCTAAAATTCTCAAAAAGTGCCTAGGGCGGCATATTCGTAAATCTGCTTCTGTGTTTATTGCAAAAAAGAAAAAATTATTCATAGTTAATTAAATAAAATATTATTAACGAAACTAATTCGTATAAAAAAACATATACAATAAAAACGAAAATAAAAATTTGTTGAGACCATTAAAACAAGTAAAACAAGCGATTGCTTTAATTGCACAAATTAACAAAAATGAAAAATCTTGAAATAAGTTAAAGCCAGAGCTTTGCAGTTTAAAAATAAAAAAAAATATGTGAGTCTCGGGACACACGGAAGAAGTGAAATTTCATGGCAACTAGTATTTTCTGGGGAGGCTAAATAAATATTTAAAATGGCCAAGTGCACATAAGACATGACGCCAATCGATTTTTTCGACGGCGACTAGTTGATGTATGATGTATGAAAAAACAGCAGCGTGGCTTAAATCATGTTTTCTTTTTGTTGCCCGAATAGTTTAACCTAAAATAACTTTTTAAATATGCCTGAAAAATTTCATGTTTATTACTACTTCTTCTGAAAAGGAATTGGAATAAAAATATTGTACATGCTTTGCATTAATGGAATTTAATGGCAAAAATAATTTATACTAACAACTCAATTACAAATTAGTTCAAAAAAAAAATCTGTTTTATTTAAAAGAGCATTTGCAAATATGCCTGCAAAATTTGACATTAGTATTTCTTCCGAAAAGTAATTGTAATAAAAATATTCCTCCTGCATTTTATTCGTGTAATTTAATGTCAAAAATAAATTACACTAACAAACTAAAAATTACATTAAGAAAAATTAATATCAAAAATAAATTATCTAAAAAATAGGTGCATTGGAACATTTTTATTCAGAATACATATTTGTATTCCAAAAACTTTTTGAAAATTAGCACTAATAATTAATAAATGAAATATTTGTTATTCAATAATTGAAAATAAATTATATTTTCCTTTCAATCGAAAAAAAAAAAATAGTATTTTCGACTTTAATTCTGAGTCAATATAGAGTAGGTTATTGCACTGATAAGCTTCATTAAGTTGCTACCGGCTGTCGGTTTTATCATCAGCTGACACATACATTTTTTCTTTTTTTTTTCCTTTTTTTTTTCCTTTTTTTTTTTGACAATAAACGAGGCATTTTTGACAATAAACGAGGCATTTTTGACACTTACATTTTTTTCACTCTCAATCACAATGCCTCTAAAGAAGTTTCACTTCAAAAAATAAAATTGTTGATGAAAAAATCAATTATTTGTGGTAAATCGGGAATGACGATTATATAATGGGAATCGGGAAAAGAATTTTAATATCGGGAAAATCCCGCCGGAATTGGGGTACCTGGCAACCGTGTACAAAAAAGATTCTTCAAAACTCAGTGATGTTAACAATCTATCGTGTTAATTGTATCTACTAAAAATCAAGTATGCATCACAAAAATTTCGAAACGTCAATTATTTCTGTAGTAAAAGGAATTGAATATAAATATTAGTAAAAAAAAAGATATGATCTCTGAAGAACTATGCAAAAGTGCATTCGCTTAATTGGGGAAATCACGAAATCAGATTTAGCTCTACTTGCAATACCTGGCAGAACTTAAAAAAAAAACAGTTTTTTTATCATTTAATGTTAATATTAAAAATTAATACAAAAGTATAAGTTTATTGGTTATTAATATTGGATAAATTATAATTGCTTTTATACGTCATATTTAAAAATTTTATATTATGTATTTAAAATTGACGTAAATATTTATTTTTATTACACAAAACTTATCTAACCCTAATTTCATTGGGTTTATTTTTTTTTTGCATTTAAATGGATTACTAATCTGTAAAAAACTTAGTTATTCTTCAAGTTTTCTGTTAAACGCATTGATAATATTTATATTGGAAAATATTAAACTAATTAAAAATGAAAATATTAGTTTTACTTGTATTCGTTGCCACTGTTGCTAGTGCTTTTGGAGCAGTTATTGGGCCTTGCAGACATTATACACGTACAGGAAAATGTAGAAAGCATGTACATAAAATTTATATTCCGTCATAAATCTCAATAAAATTATTTTTAATTTATATTGAAATTGAGTTCATAATAAAATGTTAAGTTAATAATAATATTGTAAAATAATAATAATGTTAGTTTAAAATTAATTAAATTTTTGTCAATTTATTTGTTAATTTTCAGAAGAACTATGCACCTACTTATGCACTTAATTGTTAACAAGAATATTTACTTGTATGTACATATGGCTAAATACAATAGCGCCAAGAAAAAAATTCATATATTTTTCCAAATATTATTTTATAACTCAGCAATATAGACTCCCGCCCAACCGGTTTTCCTAGTTTATTTCGCCTTTTTCCAAATATTAATCATAAACATTATAGCGAGACTTGTTTTTGGTTAGATCTGTCAAGGAGCATTCAGATTGATTGTCTTATTTTAAATTTATTTGAATTAGTTTAAACTCAAATAGAACCGAGATCATTTTGCTCAAATAGGACCGAAATTTTCGGTTCTCGGCACAATTCCAGTTTTTAAATATTAAAATTCTTGTTCCGACATTTTTTGGGTTTGTATTGAAATAGCGCCAAGAGCCATACATATACATAGGAAGATGCAAAAGGAAAAAAAGTCTTAACAGTTTACAATTAAAATAATTTAAATTAATTACATCATGTCGTATTCTAACTAAAGGTAAATTATAAACTGATAGCACGACACACAGTGAGCCTCAGAGTAAAATACTTGAATATATAGTAGTTTGTTTATACCTTCCAATTTATTTTAATGTCAAAACCTCTTCCTTTTACAAATTTAGTTCAAGAAATTTAATTTAATTTCAAAAACTAAAACCTATGTTGACAAGTTGAGAAATATGGCGTTTCCATTTACGAGGATTTTTCAAAACATCCTTTGATTGTTCTTTGACTTTATTTTGATATAATATGATATGATTATTGCATGTTTGACTTAATTCCTTTATTGTAAATTTAACACTCTCGAGAGTTGTTTCAAAAAATTGTATAGCGCGATTTCCATAAAAAAAGTACTTTTTTTGTACACCGTACGTAATCCATATTTTGATAAGAAAACTTTTTTATTTTTTACCAGATTTCAAAAATGTTAGTGTTTCTGCAAAGTAGAGGAAAATTAAGCCCAACCATAGTTTAAGTTTGTTCCGAATCCAGTAAAAATAAAAAAGTTTTCCTAACAAAATATAAATTACGTACGGGTTACAAACGGCTTACTTTTTTTGTGGAAATCGCGATAGGCAAATCCACTAAATACGTGGTGTTATAAAATTTAAAATATATATCTTTTTATTAATGAAATAAAATATTATCGGATTTGGGATTTAAAGGAAAAACTAAATTAAAAATTAATTAAAAAATTAAAAATTTTATTTTTATTTTAGATAATTGATATTAAAATATATTTTTTTTAATTTTTTGTAAACATCACTTTTTGTTTTTTTTTTTTAACATGAAACTAATCATACTTTTCTAATGAAAACGCCTGTATTAATTCATAAAATTCATTTTAAAAAGAAACAACGATATGTTGAAAATAAAATTAGATTATTTCAATAATGTTTTATCAGACAAACAGACTCATCTCCTTATCTTTTGTTTTTAATTTGGTGCATTTTAATATGATACATTGATGGATCTACATTGATTGATGGAAATGTTTCATTTCGTTTTGTGAGATGAATAGAATTTTCAGTACGAAATGAATCAGTTTTTTAAGTAGTTTTTATTCTACATACCACAACAATATTACATACACAATTATACTATGATAAAAAAGATTTTCTTATGAATTATCAACATAAAATTATGCATTTTTGTATGATTTTAATTTTTTTAAATTTTACGCTAGAAAATAAAACTATGTTATTATTTCGCACTCAAAAAAATTTTATTAATGTAATAATATTTATTCAAATCGAAAAAGCTTTTCTACGTAATTTTTAAGTTTTTGAGACTTAATCGAAAATCAGAAATATAATGCATACGAAATTTGATTGCGCATTAAATGTAGTTAAAACTTAAAACCTGTTATCGAATAAGGGTTTCCACTATATTTAAATATGACAAAAAAAAAAAAACGAAAATAAATTTTATGTAATTTGCATGTATTGTTAGCATCTTGTTCGTAATTTTATATAATTTTCTGAATTATTGGTCTGAGCTAAACAAAAACACTTCATTCACTTTTTATTATCAATCCTACGAGCATTAAGAAATAAGTTAACAGGATGTACAAAAAATGTTTGCATAATATTCAAAATGAAGGAACCCCCAATACGAATAAGTTTTCTAAATCCTGCTAAAAACTTCTATTTATCTAATAAATAAAAATGAAAATTCTCTGTTTCTCTGTTTCTCCGTTTCTCTGCCCTCAATCACGCCTAAACCGCTGGACCGTTTTGACTGAAATTTTGAAATATTGAAGTATCATTGGGGCATGAGATGGCTAATGGGTACTAGAAATTTTGATCCGAGGGCCCGGCGGGGGGGCTACCTTAGAAGCCGGTTTTGAAATTTAGGTATATTGCAATAAAATATAGTAGCGTTGGACCCGAAAACACTATTTAAAAAACGGGATGTTGAGAGGCCCCCAGCCGTTGTTCTAGACTCAATTGGGGGGGTTATACAACAAATTTCGAAATTTTGAAGTTAAGTAGCATTGGGACCCGATATAGTTATAGGGTACTAGAAATTTTGATCCGAAGCCCCGACGGGGGCTACCTTAGAAGCCGGTTTTGTAATTTAGGTATATTCCGATAAAATGTTGTAGCGTTGGACCCGAATCGACTATTTAGAAGACTGGATGTGTTAAGGCACCGGGGAAAGGGCTATTTAACAAATTTTTCACATGTTACGTATGCTCTTTAACAAAATGTTAAGCTAATAATTATAGGAAAAGAGCAATCCCCCGACGCGACAACATTTAATCAAAAAATTTCATACGTACTTACGTAGGATCAAAATTTCACGGTTATTGTTTTCTTTTTATAGGGTTTCAAGTATTTTTTTGTGTCGGGGGTTTTTTAAATTTTAATTTAAGTTTTTTTATTTCATGCTTTTTATAGGGAATCCATAATTTTTTTATTTTATTTTTTTTATTTTCTTGTGACAAATTGGCTTTGGCAGAATTGCACAGACTGAGAAGCAGTAAAGATTAAATATTGGTCATCTCCACTTGAACCTCCCACAGCTAAAGCGATTTAAATCAAACTTGCCGTATTATTATTATTATTATTTTAATTAACCTTTCAACCAAAAGAATAAGTAATAAAAAAAAATTTTTTTTAAGTTAAATTGTTTTTTTGTTTAAAAATATTTTCAAGTTTTAATTTCGTTTTTTAATATTCTTCATTCCCTTTCAATATAGTGTACATTATTCTACTAGTTAAGCCCTTTCATTTGATACCCATATTGAGGGAGTTGTGAAAAAATATGTAATCCGCCATTTTGTGGCAGCGGCCATCTTGGATTTTAAATTTGTTATAGTGTATAGTATTCTACTAGTCAAGCCCTTTCATTTGATACCCATATTGAGGTAGTTGTAAAAAATATGTAATCCGCCATTTTGTGGCGGCAGCCATCTTGGATTTGAAATTTGTTATAATGTATAGTATAGTATTCTACTAGTCAAGCCCTTTCATTTGATACCCATATTGAGGGAGTTGTGAGAAAATATGTAATCCGCCATTTTGTGGTGGCAGCCATCTTGGGCCGATTTTAATCAAACATAGCTAAGAACACTCCCGACTAATTCACCTTTCAAACAAAAAAAGAAAAATCAAAATCGGTTCATCCGTTCGGGAATGTAAACTGTTTTACATTTCCCTGTGATGTAAATTGTATTTACATTGCTCTATATTGTATTTACATTCTTCATTTTGAACTGCGTAATACTATAAACAAAAATAATATTACTCACACTCACAATATTTCAATACAGACAAATACAAAAAAAAAAAAAAAAATTGCAAATGTATATCTCTCACATGCATCATATCAATGTCAAACAAAGCTTAGTTTATAATGCTAAAAATCTATATTTTCCCTCTGAGCTAATCTATATTTTCCCTCTGAGCAAACAAAAAAAAAAAAAAAAAGAACCAATAAAAAAATACGCGGCTATTTTTTTTTTTTTCTAAAAAGCGGCCAGTCGATCAGTCGATGAATTTTCTTAACATGTGTTTCAATCTACTATTTTTAAAGGATCTTCGAACCTCTACTACTAAATTTTTAAACGAGTGTGGTTGGATTTTAGTACAAAAATTTAAACCACACTTCAAAAATTGCACTTATTTTTATTCAAAAAAAAAAAATGAATAAAAATAGAACAATGGTAACCCTGAAAATATCTTTGTTGTCATTATAAAGTCTGCTGTCAATTGTCAAATGTCAAGTAAGAATTTTTTTTTCTTTTATCAACAAACGAGGAAAATGGCAGCAACAAGGAGATTATTTATTGTAAATATAAATTATAATTATATAATTATTATTTGATTTTATTTTTAATTATAAAAAAAAAAATAATTATAAAATTATTATTATTTTTTTTAATAATTAAAAATAAAATTAAATAAAATTTAAGAAGACCATTAGTTCCTAAAATAATAAAAAAAAAATTAGTAATTTTTCTAAAAAAAAATTATTCGATTTTTTTTTTGCAAAAAAGAAAATGAATAATTTTTTTTGGAAAAATTACTAATTTTTTTTTAATATTTTAGGAATTAGCTGTTCTTAAATCATCCGGTTTGAAATCATTTCGAGAAATAAATTTACTTCCGTATTAATTAAATTTTATTTCCTTGCTTCATTTTGAACTTTTTTGTTTATTTTTTTCATTGTAAATGTATTGTTTTCAACTCCCTCTCCCATGCACATTAAAGCAGTATACAATATGTACATGTTAATCAAATTTGTTATACAGCTCGTTGTGTATACACACAAACACATAGACACTCGTCAATATTATATAAACATGACTCGTGTCTATGTGTTTGTGTGTATACACAACTCGCAAGAATAACAAATTTTCTTAACATATATTGTAATCGGGTGAGTGCCACTTGTACAATTACCAGTTGTACAATTTTTCAATTTGTATGGCGAAAAAAAATTGTACAACTGGTATTTTTCTCTGTACAACTGGTAAAAAATAATCCAGTTGCACAATTGACCAGTTGTACAATTTACCAGTTGTACAGACAAATTTACCATTTGTGATTTGTACAATTCAGTTATCACCACTTGTACATTTTAGACCAGTTGTAGAATCCTTTTTTTCTCAAATTAACCACTTGTACAATTTTTAACCAGTTGTACAATTTATCTTTAATCAAATTAACCACTTGTACAATTTTTAACCAGTTGTACAATCTCTATGGTAAAGTTATAACCGTGAAAAACTAAGCAAAATGTATGGAAAAGCTGTTGTGCATAATGGGTGACCGTGCCCTAACGGGGGATGGAAATAAGGCCGCTAGGATTTTTTGTTGCGGTCTTATTTCATTTTGAAAAATGAAATAAGGCAGCGATGATTTTGGTCGCGGAAAAATGAAATAAGACCGCGACCAAAATCATCGCTGCCTTATTTCATTTTGAAAAATGAAATAAGACCGCGACAAAAAAAAATTTTTTTTGGAGGGCTAATTCCATTTTTATAAATGAAATAAGGCCGCGTAGTAATTTCAAGTTTCAAAATGAAATAAGACCTCGAAATGAAATAAGGCGCCGCAAATCCCACTGACCAACCACCCGCCCGCCGCCCTGCTGCCCCCTGCCCTGTGTGCTCACCTCACAAGATTTTTTATTGAGGTCTTATTTCATTTTGAAACATGAAATTAGACCTCCACGCGGCCTTATTTCACTGCGCCGCCCTAGCGCCTTTTCCAAAAATTGTACAAGTGGTAAATTACAAAAAAAAAAAGATTGTACAACTGTCAAAAATTGTACAAGTGGTTAATTCGAAAAAATCGAGATTGTACAACTGGTCTAAAATGTACAACTGGATTGTACAACTGGTACAAAAAAATTGTACAACTGGTAATTGTACAACTGACATGCATCCTTGTAATCTACTATTAATTTTATGCTTGGAAAATAAATTAAATCATTATTACATTATAATAATTAAATAATTTAATTTTATGCTTATCCGTTAAATTTTTTTTTTTCTTATTGAACGGATTTTATATGAGTGTATAGCTAACCCTAAGATCAGTCAGATCATATTTTTTTTTGTTTTTATATGTTTAAATATCATACAAATTTTTATCAGTTGTCATTTAAGTTTTATATTAAAAATATCGAATAATTTGAATACTTGAAAAATGAAAATAATTTTTTATTTCTTTATTTTGATTTTGTTTGTTGTTGGAACTTCGGCTAGACTAGGTGTTCCGCCTAAACTTTGTAAACACCGACGAGGGTGTTCGTCAATTGAATCGTCTGAATCAGCTTGGCCGTTTCCACAAATAATTTAGTGATGTTAAAAGTGTTAATTTTTTTTCTACATTTATGAAAAAAAAATAAATTTATAAAAATTATGCTGAATTAAAAAAAAATAATTATCTAAACCTTAATATTGCATTGGGTTTTTATTTTTATTTTTTGCATTTAAATGGATTAAAAATTTGATTAAAAAATTCAGTTTTTCTTCAAGTTTTCTATTAATCGCATTGATAATATAAATTTAAATTAATTAAAAATGAAAATATTATTTTTATTTGTATTCGTTGTCACTATTGCTAATGTTTTTGGAGCAATTGTTGGGCGTTGCAGATATTATACACGTAAAGGAAAATGTGTACAACAGCATCATACATGATTTTAAGAAGAAATTATATTTATCAATCAAATTATTTTAATATTTTTTTTAATGATGTTTATAATAAAATGATAAGTTTATTAATAATAATGTAAAAGTTTTAAATACAAAAAAAATTTTTTTTTAAATTTTCGCCAATTTATTTGTTAATTTATTTGTTAATCACAATATGCTCAGAATTCGACCTACAAAAAAAAATCTTAATTATCCCACAGAATATTGAATAAAAATTTGAGAAATCCATACATTATCGAATTGGTAAATTTCTTGATAGTTCGGCTGAGAATTTTTATGAAATTCTAGCCATTATGAATGTCTGTAAATTTCCGAATTATTTTTATAATATTATTGACATATATTGCAAGTGAAATAGCGTGAATCATGCGGGTATCATGGGTTTAAAATTTAAAAAAGGCAACGATTTATCGATAAATAAAATGTTAATTGGAGAACAGAAAAATTAAATAAAATTTTTCATATACTACACGTATTAACATTGAGAATTTGACTAAATTTATGGTGGATTTTATTATTTGTATCCGTATCCAAACCAAAATTTTGATAAACAAGTTTTTTGAGATACTGTTAGATTTTCCTAGTGACCATTAACGATTTATATGGTTGCTGTACTTTTATGCGCAAATCTTTTTTCCAAACGCAGCCTTTAAGCTGCTTAAGTGTGAAAGCAAAAGTAAAAGCTTTGGAAGTAAATATTATATTAATCATGGGTAATTCTATAGTTAATATGAATCAGGTTTTAATCTTTGAGGTTTTCGATCGCATAATAAAATAAATTTTTTTTACACAAATAAATACATATATTATTTTAATACAGTTAATTTATAGTACTATTATAGTTGTAGTATATAGAAATGTATATAGTATCTAGAAATGTGTATAATATTATTTTAAAATAATTAATTAGTGTGAATGTTTTAAGCACGTATTCTCGAAAAAAAATTACTTAATTTGGATTAACTAATTAAAATTAAGTTAATTAATTGGAATTAATTCATTTAAGTGATATATTACGAAAATAATTTTCAGTTAACTAGTCCTTGATTAAGTTCTTTATTTACATTATAATGATTGGTATGTCATAAAATTTTTGAAAAAAATATATGTATATAAAATGTAAAAATAAGGAAATACTTTCAGTAAATATATTAGAAAAAAATTTTTACAAATTAATTTATTCGTGAATAAAAATTTTACTTGCCTGATTTCTGCGATTAAAGTTTATTCTCATTAATAAAAAACAAACTCTTTTATGAATACAGAATTAAGTTAATCAGCAAATAAATTAAATTACGGGCATTAACCGTTTAGCTATGTGTGCTTTAGACTTTAAAATATTTTAATGCGTTGGGGATCGTTATGTTGTATTTAGTGCTATAGAATTTAGATCATTAAATGGAGTATTATATGCGTCAATACACATGCAATCATTTAGATGCATCTGCGTAAATAATGAAAAAATTTAGATGCATCAGCGTATATAATGAAAAAATTTAGATGCATCAGCGTAAATAATGAAATCATTTAGATGTTTCGTATTGAATATTACGTAATACCTAAACAAACATAATATCTCTCACAATATTTCAATACAGCCAAATACAAAAAAAAAAAAAATGAGAAAAAATGAGAAGAAAAAATATTCTCTCTTTGCAACTACCTCTCCCCTACGCATTAAAACAGTATATTGGATATGTAAACAAAATTTGTTATACAACTCGTTCTGTATTTACACAAAAATACATTGACACTTGTCAATTTATATCACTCGACCTTCGGTCTCGTGATATAAGTATTGACTCGTGTCAATGTATTTTTGTGTATACAGAACTCTTAATTAATAACAAATTTAGTTTACATATTCAATAATCTACTATTTTTTACCAGGTTTAATCTTTAACATATTTATTATTTGCAATATATGTAAAATTAAATCCTTTTTATAAAAATAATAAGAATTCAGTTTTTATTAATAACAATAACTTAAATTTCGCATTCTGAAAGGTTTATAAATGTTGAAGCACATAAAAACATAAGCTTTGGAATTGAATATTATATTAATCATGGGTAATTCCATAGATAATACCTGTAAGCTTTGAGGTTTTTGGTTCACAATAAAATAAAACTATTTTCATCATTATCTCTTAGAAACTTTCAAATATATTTATAAAGTTTATTATACAAACCTATGCATTCACAATTGAAACAATAATTGCAATAACTATAACTGAATTTTGTTTTACGTTTTTGAATGATAATTGATGTGGGTGAACTTCATTCAGTCACTTTTTTGATCGTCCTGTCGCAGTTTTGAACTTTGCATAAAAAAATCAAAATAACATACCTTAATTTTTTTATTTTACTTTTAAGATGACTTTTTAATTTTTTATATTTAACAACTAATCAGTTCAAAAAATTTACTGGCCAAAGGAAAAAATTATGTGATTTATAATTTTATTTTATTCATATTTTAAAGTTAAATTTCAAAATTAGGAACGAAATATATTGGCTGTGGATTAAAAAAAAGAAAAACTATTCTTTTAAATTATATTATACTAATCCACAAAAAGACTCATACAATACATGAAGAATAAATTTCGAATCTGAAAAATAAATAAATATGACGGGTCACGGCGGCGCGGCGCAGTGGTGATGGTCTGAAAAAAAAATTTACTAATTTCGAATTCATTGATAATTTTCTACACGTACGCAGGTAAATGTACTTTACATTACGATAAATATTAAAATTTATCAGTTGTAATCGAAGTTTTGTATTAAAAATATATTTCAATTTGAATACGCGAAAATGAAAAAAATTTTCTATTTCATAATTTTAATTTTATTTGGTGGACTCCACGGAAGCCCCATTCCCCAAGGTGGATGCCATTCAAGCAGATTTGGGTGTGTATTGCCTAGCTTTTGGTACCGCTAATACATTTATCTAAATGATAATAATAAATAATTCAATGTTCAACTTTTTGTTAATTACATAAATAAATAAGAGCATTATGTAATATGCACATCACACATATAATTTTGTTTTGTTTATATTACCATGTTTTATTCCAAATTATTTTAAAATTGTGGAACCATTGATTAAAAGCAGGTTTTTTATTGATTAACCATAATGTAACAAAATTCTCAATATTTAGCTCTCAGAATATATATGTCGTTATTCTCGCAAATGCCATTTAGCGAACGAAAAATGCAAATGAACTTTTTTTTAAAAATCGTATTTTTGCAAGTTTCTCCATAACGATAGGTCCGAAATTCGTGATTTTTTTTTTTAAACGTAGATAATAAAATTCTACAAATTAAAAAAAAAATCAAAAGTCGACTTTGGAGTAAATCGGTTTTATATCCTTTTTTGCCTGCTGTTGTGCTGTGACTTTTTACCTTATATTTATGAAACGATCCAAAACTCGATGTTGTTTCGTATTAGAACTTTCAGATGAGTGAAAGACAAGGTATGAAAGAGGAGGGTGAAACAACGTTCGCGCTGGGAACAGCTAGTAAGTACATAATTTCCAAACAAAGTATTTATAACTATGTTAAGAAAATAAAAGCTTGAATTAATTATTTTTATTTTGCATATTGTATTCTTATATAATTGATTATTTATGGGAAAAAACATATCAAATTTATCAAGTTCTTTGTGTGCGACGGACGTGTGCGAATAGACTTTTTTATAAGAATTTTGTTAAATTATTTTTGTTGTAACATTCATCACAAATGCAGCTTTTAAGGAAAATAAATATCTATTATTTAATTATAATAATATTCGTAAATCTTCTGAATGGAGCTTATGGTACCATTACAATTGGAAAAACAGGTTGTAAGTTTGTGACGAAATTAGGTAGATGTGTGGGAGGACAAACTCAATAACTTATTTATTCAATATCAATCAATTTATTCAATAACAGAAAATGAAAATTTTAATAAATTATCATTGTAAATAGAGTATTTATTTTTTATTATTTTTTCAGCTATGTATATATCTATCGTTAATCTGTTGTTTCTCTAGTATAAGCGTGTCCTTAATGTAAATTAGTAGATGGAGTTTCAAAGTAAGTATGTGAAAGTATATTGCTTAGTATGGACTCAGTTTTGAAGTTGCTTCCAAAAGAAATGTGTTAAAATTTTTGATTGTTTTACCACTTTTATTATTATATAAATATAATTTTAACAGAATCGTAAAAATTTTTTATAATTTTTTTTTTGTTTTTATTTTCGTATTAAAGTTATTTTGTTCCAATTTAATATACATAATTATATTCAATTTCAGTTTCAAAAGTTAGTTGTTTATAATAGTTTCTTACTTGAAGATGAATAACTTTGTATCATGATGTACGAAAATACGAATTCACTAATTCCAATTGCAAAAAAAAAAAAAGATACAAACTGTTAAAAATAGATACATACTCCTTTTAAAAATTAAAAAAACAATAAATTCAAATTTGTGCAGATTGCATTGACAAACCTATGACTGGTCAGGTTAAAAAGAAAATTCTTTAATTAGTAGTTCTAATAATGAGACTTGAAGCTATTTGCTTTAAAAATTATTTGTTTTACCGACAGACTGTGGCTACATCAATCAAAATTAAAATAATATTTTTTTAGAAACTTATTATACATATTATTAGGAATATCTTTTTTATACAGGCTTTCTAATTTTATTCCTAGTGACTTATTCGCTAATAATGTCATATTATCTTATGTAATTTTATGCAAAAATGCATAAAAAATATTAATTTATTATTCAAAAACGATATACAAAAATTTTCATAATAAGCTTATCATGTAATATCTTGCCACAAATTATAAGAAAATTTTATTTGTAGTTATGCGAATGCATTGCAAACAGAAATTGAACATATAAAATAAATTAAGCCGGGTTTTAAACTTTTGAAAAGTTGAAACATTTGAAAGAATAGTAGGGGAATGATAATTTAATTACATATATAAGATTCAAGTTTTTGAAAAAAATTTCTAGTTTCTATGAACAAAAAAAAACCAGTCTAACTCGCTTATAACGTTATATAAAGTCACTTAATCTTGAGACTCGAAAATTCCCTTCGGAAAAAAAATCAAAACTTACTTTTTCGCAACTTAACTTAAGGCTACACAAGAATAGGACTTTTCACAATTCTTTCCGGAAAAAAAGTTAAAACGTTCTTTTTCGCAACTTGATCTACAAGCCTTTGTTCGTTTAACCATGAGCTATGTTGCGAAAAAGGAAATAAGTAGCCATATATTTTTGTTTTAAATGTTGAGAATTTTATTATCAAAATTAAAGAATAAAACCAATGATTTAGGACTTACCATTATGGGGAAAATTGCACAAAAGATCTTTATTTCTTTTGTTTTATATCTGTTCAAAATTATATATTTTTGCTTCGTTACTTTTTCACTTTAAATTTTGCGACTTAATTTTGGAACCTCAATTTATGTCGTTTATCTTTATGCTGTTTATCTCCTAATCCTTTTCCACTCTCTAGTACCACAGTTTATTCATTTTAAAATTTCACATGTTTATGTTAAAAACAAATGAATAACAAGTAACTTTTATTATTTCATGTCCGGCCAACCGGTTATGCTGCATTGCTGTAAGTATAATAATTAGTTTGTCGTCCCCAACCCTAATAACTATTTTTAATTTTGTAAATTTTTGTGCACTTTACATATATCTGCATTATGTTGTATATAATGCGTTATGAATATGTAGAATATGGTCAATTTAGGTTTGACATTTTCGAAAAATACTTCAAAATAAATTAAATTTAAATATAAAATCAAAATGAAAAAACTATTTTATTTTATCCTTTTTTTCATTATTGCTCAATTTTTTGGCTGGAGAACGCTACCTACCCGAAGATGCAGCTGTTATTCACCAAGAGGAAGATGTATTCCGTGTTGAAAAAGTGTTCGCTTCGCCTTAGAAAATGCTAGATATTTTTGATAAACATACATAACATTATTTATACATAACTATTATATAAATTTAAAATTTTTTTTGTTTCATTTATGTGTGAGTATTAAAATAGTTTAAAACTTGTGTAAGCAATGCCTTATTGTATACCAATATGTATCAATGAATTTAGTGTCATCAATGATATCAATATCAATATCTGTAAAGAATTTTCTTAAATAAAAATAAGTTTAAAAAATAATTGTATTTGTTTTATTATACATACTTCTATAGGTAGGTAAAAGGGATATAATAAGTGTATACGATCAGACAAACTTATTTTGGAGAAATTCATCGTCTTCTATTTCTAAATTCCTCTCTAATACAATTTTCTCATAAAAACTAAATAGAAGAAAGTAAATTATATGCAAAATAGATACATTTGTGTGTAACTGCAAACATATTAATTATATTGATATTATTACTTCAAGGAATTATAGTAATGTTTGTTCCAATGTCAAAAACTAATATTATTAATTAATGTATTTTTTTATTAAAATTCTGAAAACTTATTCATATTTTATATCCATTTCCATAATACGATCTATTGATCAGTTTTATTTACATGTATGTTGATTAGTCTAATGGGTACATTTATGTTGATATGTCAAATTCTATAATATTTTCAAAACACATTTTGTCTTTATTTGAACGGAAAGATTTTTGCTTCATGTTTTGAACTTACCATGACAGCCTGTTTTTTTTAAAAAATTAGTAAAGGAAAAGATTAGGTAAATGCATAAGATTATTTTTTCTGTAATGTAAACTTTTGCATTTTAGGATTCAATATTTTGAATTTAGCTTGATATCCTGTTATCTAATGAATAATTTTAATTTTATTTTATTTTATATTAGTTGAGTTGGGGGTGTATCTTAACACCACTGCACTTCAAGGCCATGAAAACTTTACCATCACTCTCCCATACATGCTAATATGAGAAGAGAGGGATCGGTAAGAAGCATGCAATGGAAAATTAGTATAACCACCAAACGATGCTTAAATCAAGTATAGGTTATCGTTTTTTTAAAATTAATTTCTTTAAATTATATATAGATAATATATAATAGTAGATTACAACACATGTTAAGAAAATTTGTTATTACAACGAGTTGTGGATACACAAAAACACATAGACTCGAGTCAATACTTATATCACGAGCCCGTTAGGTCGAGTGATATAACATTGACAAGTTTCCATGTGCTTTTGTGTATATACACAACGAGCTGTATAACAAATTTTATTAACATGTTTTGTATACTGTTTTAATGTTAATGTGAGAGGTAGTTGCACTCAATACATTTGCAATGCAAAAAATAAACAAAAGTTCAAAATGAAGTAAGTAAATAAAATTTACTTAATACGGAGAATGTAAATAAAATTTACTTAATTAAATAATTACATGTGTATTGATGCATGTAATATACCATTTACCGAGCTAATTTTACGATTGTAAATACAACTTACCGATCACATGCACATTAAAATTAATTATTAATTCGAGACAGAGATTCTTACAAAAAAAAATTATGTTTTATATTTTAATTAACAAAGGACTCAAAGAGAATGACGTTTTTAATTTTTCGAGATAAAAAGAGCCACAAGAAAAGAAAATATGCCAAACTATTCGGATAATGTCGAAATTAAACAATATAATTTATATCGAAATTAAACAACATAATTTATTTCGAAATATAGAACAAAGTGAACTTCATTGTCCGTAAATGAAGGTTTAAAATAATGTTTTTTTAAATTATTAATAAAGTTTCTAGTTTTTAACTTTTCCACATTACTGTACAAACTTTATTAATCTATGCAGAAAATGTACATAATAAACTTACAAAGTTTATGCTATGTGCTTTGCGGTGACGAAATACCTTACCACAAAGCGCATAACACAAGTTATTAGTACCGAGGCGAATGCATTAAAATAAGGTCTCTCACAATCCAAACAAATTAAACTCAAAATTAATTACTCAGATATAAAATATATGCAGAAGGAGAATTTCTGCATATCTTAGTAAATATTAAAACTGTTTAAAAAATAATTGCCGAAATTGAAATCCCAGTTCACAAATTGATGTCTAAAAAAATCTTTAAGCTAATTTAATTCAACACAATTTTAATCTTAAATTAGTTTTTTTTCGGAGGTTAAGGAATTTGAACTCTTTTTTAGTACTGATTTCTAAGACCTAGTCGTATGTTGTACTATTTTAGCTGTGTATTTACAACTTAACGACCATAGGCTTTTCGCAAGTTCCTATCAGTTTTCTGAAGTTTGCGTTTCGGTTCCGGATTGTACTTCCGGCATTTTAGATTCCAGGATTATGTACTACTACCTTATAACTTATAACAATAAAAAATAATTTATATTTTTTTTTCCTGTGTCAATTCATTTATGTGCTTATAATACGTTATGCAAAATTAGAATGTGCTTAATTTATTTCTGGAAATTGGAGTGAAAAATTCGAAAAAAAAAAATTAAATTAAATTATAAAAACTAAAAATGAAATTGTTTTACTTTATTGTTTTTTTTATAATTGCTGAATTTGCCGGCTGGAGAATGTCAATTTCAAAAACAGAATGCAGATGTCGTGCATCAAGATCATCAAAGACATCAAAAGAGCACAGAAAAGGAAGATGTATTCCATGTTTTAGAATGTTTAGCCCTAGAGATGTTATATATAATTCATGAACATTCCAGTTTTTGTAGATTTTAAGTGTAAATTTTTATATTGAATTATTTTTTATTAATTAAATTATTGATAAAACTTATGTACAAGCAATTTGTTAATTTTTTTTTAAGAATTCACATAATGAATTAGCAAAATGTCTTAATGAGAGAGTTGAACACCACTTATGTACATTTCGATCATGGTCTCGAACGGTGCTAGACACAAAATTTTATTAATAACATTCTTCGATATAGATGCATTAAGTTTATTATTATAAATTGTTTATATTATGTGTCTGGTATTTCGTTAACTAAAATTGGAAAAATATACAATTCCGCATAATTATTTTTGTTTACAAACGTAAATTTCAAACTATTTTCAGCTCAGATTAAAAACAAAACTGACTCATCATAACACCTCAGTATTTTAAGAAAATAATATACCTATATAGCTAAAGCTTGGAGCCTTTATTTAGCAAAAGTGTCAATTTGAAAACACGTTATAAATTAAATTCAAATTAAAACTTGATTTTAATTATTAATACAATTTTATACAAAATGTTTATAGTGTATTGCATATCTATATATAATATGGGTACAATTCTACGGGAAATCCCACGAAAAGCAACAACAATTAGGTATATAAACATGCACATTTTAAGTTGGCTGAAATTTAAAATATATTAATGTGCATGTGAGAGGGAGTTGAAAACAATACATTTATAATGAAACAATACATTTATAATCAAAAAAGTTCAAAATGAAGCAAGGAAATAAAATTTAATAAGGAAGTTTATTTATTTATCGAAATGATTTCAAACCGGAAGATTCCTAAAATATTAAAAAAAAAAAATTAGTAATTTTTCCAAAAAAAAATTATTCATTTTCTTTTTTGCAAAAAAAAAATCAAATAATTTTTTTTTAGAAAAATTACTAATTTTTTTTTTATTATTTTAGGAACTAATGGTCTTCTTAAATTTTATTTAATTTTATTTTTAATTATTAAAAAAAATAATAATAATTTTATAATTATTTTTTTTATAATTAAAAATAAAATCAAATAATAATTATATAATTATAATTTATATTTACAATAAATAATCTTCTTGTTGCTGCCATTTTCCTCGTTTGTTGATAAAAGAAAAAAAATTCTTACTTGACATTTGACAATCACAGCAAACTTTATAATGACAACAAAGATATTTTCAGGGTTACCATTGTTCTATTTTTATTCATTTTGTTTTTTTGAATAAAAATAAGTGCAATTTTTGAAGTGTGGTTTAAATTTTTGTACTAAAATCCAACCACACTCGTTTAAAAATTTAGTAGTAGAGGTTCGAAGATCCTTTAAAAATAGTAGATTGAAACACATGTTAAGAAAATTCATCGACTGATCGACTGGCCGCTTTTTAGAAAAAAAAAAATAGCCGCGTATTTTTTTATTGGTTCTTTTTTTTTTTTTTTGTTTGCTCAGAGGGAAAATATAGATTAGCTCAGAGGGAAAATTTAGATTTTAGCATTATAAACTAAGCTTTGTTTGACATTGATATGATGCATGTGAGAGGTATACATTTGCAAATTTTTTTTTTTTTTTTTGGTATTTGTCTGTATTGAAATATTGTGAGTGTGAGTGATATTATTTTTGTTTATAGTATTACGCAGTTCAAAATGAAGAATGTAAATACAATATAGAGCAATGTAAATACAATTTACATCACAGGGAAATGTAAATACAATTTACATTCCTCTATAATTGCATGTGTATTGATGCATGTAATGGACCATTTACCGAGCTAAATTTGCGAATGTAAATACAACTTACCGAAGACATGCGCATTAAAATATATTACTAACTAAAATAATTTTCATTTAAAATGTATATAAGAATTTCGTAAGAATTTCTAGTTATACCAAAAAGCATGTATATAAAGAGGAATCAGTCCCATACAAAAAAAAGAATTAAAATAGTGAAACAAAAAATCCATATCATAACCCCATGAGCTTTTTTTTTTTTGAGAATCCATTCTCACAAAAGCTTTTAAAACTTTCAAAATTGTATAGAACTGTTGTTATTTTGAAAGTTTTAAAAGCTTTCGTGAGAGTGGAATTCTCAAAAAATTCAAAAAAAAAAGCTCATGGGGTTGTGATATGGATTTTTTGTTTCACTATTTTAATTCTTTTTTTTGTATGGGACTGATTCCTCTTTATACATATGCTTTTTGGTTATACCATATGAATAAAACTCTACATTTCTATTATATAAAACATCAATAAACTATTTTTTTAATTAAGATATTTCATTCATTCAAACTAATTATTCAATCTACATACATATGCATGTTAAAAAAAACAATACGTACCAGTATTGTTTTTTTTTTTAACCAGATTTCTTAATTACTGTTAATTTGAATGTTATATACTCAATTTTTTTTGCCCTATATATTGAATATCTTTGGTAAGTTGGAAGCTTCCTTTTCTTATTCGCTGTCAGTTTTTCTGCGGTATTTTGTGATAAAAGTCGCATTTATTGTGAGTTCTGTTCATTAAACTATGAATTTATTAACAAGTTTGGTTATAATATTTACTTTTACATTATATCTAACAATTGTAACAACTGCACCTTTTGATATTGATTTTCCGAATTCAGAAGAAAATGATCCAGCTGATATAGAATTTCCGAAAGAAATTGAAGATGTGCAATTTGAATATGCCCGGCTTCATTTGGGAAATAGAAGTGTATCGTTAACACCATGTAAGGAAATAAGCAGACGTACAGGAGCATGTAAAAGTTAAATTTTTTTTTGGAAAATTGTTGTTAGTTAATTAAAAATTGTGTATAATACGTCTTCAACAAATTATGTTCTGAAGACGCAAAAAAAATATAGAATGTAAAACCACAGAATATGAAATAATATAATCGAAAAATCAAATTGTTTTAAGGTGGATTAAAAAAAAAAAAATATTCTAAGGTGGATTTAATAAATAAAAAGCAAAAAAATTTAAATTTTATAAAAAAATTTTATGTTGAAAAAATGTAAAATGAATTTTTGCAATCAAAACCACAATAAATTAAATTTAAACTTAAACTTGATTTTTATTATTCTAGTTTTTAATAAAAACATCTACTGTATATAAATAAATGTATATATGCATACTTATTATTAACACGGAAAACCCCTGCATACATTAAGCAATAACAATTTTATAAATATAAATCTCATAGAATTAATTAATTTTTAAACTGACTGAATCGATTAAATATATTACATACTGTTACCGGTCAATGGTACTTTATCTATTGCTTACTTTGTTGTGCAAAAACCATTAAATGGTAAAGTAATTAAAGAATAATAAAAGACTTTGTATTAACTTTATATACTTTAATATATAGTTAATTATTATTACGTATGAAACATTTACTTGGTTAAAGAAAATTTTATTATGTCTTGGTGTTCCTAACGAATATTATGTTTATTTGTGAAAATTACGCTGTGGGATGGCGCAGTGTTCAAATGTAATGGACTGGTAAACTTAAAAATTAAAACAAAAAAAATCGTTTTTGGTCGAATTTAGAAGTCTGGATAATGAGTACCGCCACCATATTGAAAACTAAAAAAGGAAAAATTCTATCAGCTTTGAAGCATCGCCGTTAAAATATATATAAAATTTAAAAACAGTAGCTTGCAAGTTCTTTTCTAAACCAAAAATTTTACGTATTTTTATTTTTATTTTTCGGATTCTATCTGCAACAACAAAATACATTTTAATTCAAACAGACTCAATATCCAGAGTTCTATATCCAATGGTGGTGATGCCTTTTTTTATTTAATTTTTGGCATATTCAATATTTGCATAATAGAGTCATTTTTTCGGTTTATAGTTTTATTCAAAAAGAGGCGAAAAAGTCGCGAGAGGTGTCTTAGTTAGGAGTTTTTAGAAGGAGATGACCGCTGCATTTTTCAATAACTAAACTGTGATATGATTTCAGTCATCTCAGATTTTATTTTCTCTAACATAAGGTAGAATCGATTCACCAAAGTTAAATTTTGAAATATACAATTTAATCATTGTTCGTAATAAAATTTGAAAAAAATAAGTAAAAAACGAGTTTTCAAAAAAACTGAGGCCAAGCCGCATGAAAAAGTAGAAAATAACTTTTTCTTCACACACAGAGGTGGACTCAGATTTTTTGATTGGGACGTAAGTGATTTGATTCATGAAGAGAAAAAATATTCAAGAGAAATGTCCCAATCAAAAAATCTGAGTCCACCTCTGTGTGTGAAGAAAAAGTTATTTTGTGCTTTTTCACGCGGCTTGGCCTCAGTTTTTTGGAAAACTCGTTTTTAACTTATTTATATTTTCTGCCTTTTTCACGTTAACTAAATTGTTATTATGTGCAGCATGGAGATGTTTTAAAACAATTTTATGACTAATCATTTCGATGAAAATTTGTCCGATGATTTTCCAGCTTTTTGGGTTTTCCATGGAGTTTTCTACAAAAGCAACTTTATGCAACTCATTTCGCTCCACAACTTTGTCTCAGGTTGCAAAACGCTCAAACGCTTCCTTGGTCGGAAAAACTCCGGAAAAGCGTTTTACATGAATTTTCCTCGATTTTTTCTGCAAGTTTTCACCATTGTCGGAGAGAAAGTAATGATGCCAGTTGATAGGGAACTTGATCCTGCGTATTTTAGAAAACTTTTTACCCGGAAAATTTTCCGGAAAAGTCGGAAAGTTCCGGAAAATTGTTCGGAAAAATCAGAAAACTTTGCATTTTTCTAAAACGGTTTTATCACTAGTCAAATTTGTACCAAATTTTCAAATGATTATTCCTGATTTTCCCTGACTGCACCGACTTAAATTCCGATGGTTGGAGAATGTGAAGTGGACTTTAGGCCAACCATATACTAAGTATCATGAATGCGAATAGACTGGAAGGATTCGAACACTCAAGGTGTCCGTACATTTTCTGGTAATTTTTACTTTTTTCTAAAATAAGGAGAATGTGAAGCGGCCTTTACGCCAACCATATACCAAGAGGCATGGATGCGAATAGTTTGAAAGGGTTGGAACAGTCGAGGTGTCCGTGTATTTTCTGGTAATTTTTACTATTTTTTAAATAAAAGGGTCTTTTTGAATATCCCCGGCGGTACCGAATTAAATTCCGATGGTTGTGGACTTTAGGCCAACCATATTCCGGTTTTCCACGGAAATTTCCGGTCCTAATTTTGATAGCAGTGGGTAAAGTGGGTCTACGAGAGTATCGAAAATAGTAAAGAAATATATAAATAAACAGACAAATTCCTGTACGAGTTAATAAGAATTGTGTCCTCAAAAATAACCAAAAAATAAATTAATAAAAATAATATGTGTTATATGTGCATATTACATAATAGTCAAATTTATTTATAATTCACCAAAAATTGAGATTTTTATTATAATCATTTAAATTTAGGAAAATCTATTAGCGCCACATGCTAGACCTTGGACACCCAAATCTGATTGTGTGTTTTCCAATAGTCCCAATACTTCTGCAATTGCTGTTTATTGAGCTTTCAATGAGTTGAGCAAATAAAATTAAAAAAATTAAATAGAAATTTTTTTTCATTTCCGCGTATTCAAATTGAAATATATTTTTAATACAAAACTTCGATTACAACTGATAAATTTTAATATTTATCATAATGTTTGTAAAGCGCAATTACCTAGGTGTGTAAAAATTGTCATTTCAGAATTTCAGTGCGGGGGACCACCATACTGCGCCGTGACGCATCATATCATAAATATTCGTATTTTATTTTTTAGGCCCAAAATAAAAATTAAAAAGAAGAATTCAAACAACATGATTTTGTCGCAAAATAAAATTTAAACATTTTTAAGTACCTATATATTAATCAGGTTCTGCAAATACATTTGAAGTGAAGAATATGATAAAAAGTTTTAGATTATAAATTGAATAATAATATTTTTGTTATTTCCCATTCATAATTAAATTTAAAATCGCATATCTGACGAATATAAACATAAACATTTTTATATATGATATACATATATAATATTACATTATTTATATGAAAAAATTAATTTATTACTATAAATTTTATCTTAATTAAGATATTCGTTGAACGTAATTTACGCGGTGTTGCTATTTATTTTTTTTTCTAAAAAACCAGATTTCTAAATTAATATTTAAATTTTGATTCATTATTTTTTTTTACTCTATATTAAAATATTTTGCAGTTGTTATTAGTTTAATTTTTAGATCAGCTTCAGTTTTGCCACAGTATTTTATCACAAAGGTCGTATGAATTTTCAACTTTATTAATAAAAATGAAATTATTATTAAGTTTGGTTTCATTATTTACTTTAACAATTATTGTTACAAGAGCTTTTTCTGATGTTGATTTTCCGCCTTCAGAAGAAAATGATTCGGCTGATATAGAATCTCCAGCAGAGATCGAAGAAATCGAACTTGACAATGCCAATATTAGTCTAGGAAATCGAAGTGTATCGGTAACATCGTGTAAGAAAATAAGCAGTCGTACAGGAAAATGTATAAATTAATTAAAAAAATAAATTTTTAATTGTTGTTAGTAATATTGTTTATATGCGCTTTCATTAATGAGAAGAAAATGTAATAAAAATATAGAAATTTAATAAATATAAAATATAAAAATTGGTTTACTGTTTTTTTTTTACTGATCTTATGAAAAATTGGATAATGTTGATAGACAACTTTGAATAATACAATAATTTTCCATAATAATTTAATAATTGGATTAAAGATGTCTTATAGGTCAGCAAGGATATAAGTATAATAGCTAGAATATATAATATAATATATAATAGTCTTAGAATATATTCCAAGGAATCGATAACCTTATTCCGCTGATCCAAACAATAAACTATATTTTTGATGTGGCTCATATCGACTGTAAGCTTCTATAAATCAAAATTACTTAATCGCAAATCTGTCTTAACTTTTAATTTACTTGACTATATTTTAATCTATACAAGTATGTAAATTTATATTTGCATGTTTTATGGTTAAAATGGGAAATTTGCGGTTTTTGAATTATTTAATATTAAATTGAAAACCCTTTTTAACTAATTTATTAATTTTATTAATTAGTTAATTTTTTCTTTGTTTTACTTCATTTATTGAAAAATGTACTCAATATATTCAATGTACCTACGATCCTATTGAAATGGATTCGACGGAACGTAGGATCTATATCTAAGTATATTCAATGATTATTACAAAAAAAAAAAAAATGAAAATGAAAATATTTTCTTCTATTTTTCACGCCTTAAGTCAAATTGATAAGTCAATAAATTTTTCAATTAATTTTTTATATATAGGATTGGATAATAGATTTCCTATTATTTCGTGGACACGTTAAAGCAAAGGAGAATATACTTCTTTTTTTATTTTTAAAATTCCAGGGAATGTTTTTTTTTAAGAATTAAATTTTTCTCATATATAATATATATAAGTTAAAAGAAAATTTAATAAAACATTGTTAATGTAAATTGAAAGCAATTATAAACTCTCAGAAAGCATATGAAATTCTACCGATTATTTTTATATTTTAATTTAAATTATTGTAAAATTGTTCAAACCTTTGGGAACACACTATTAGATATTAGATTTATTTTTATTCTTTTCTAAAACTCTTTTTCTATATACAATTGTTCAAGACTTATCAAACACTTTCTAATTTGTTTTTCTCAATATAAATCCATGTGTACTGCCTTTACCCATACAAAAATAATGTACTAAAATCAATTAGAAATCTTAGATAGCTTTATTTTTTGTCAATAAAGCTAAGCACAGATTCATCAAATCTTGTAATTTTTCTTACTCCTTAGTTCGAAAGTATTCAGACTAGTAATGTTAATCATCAAGTTTTTAACTGCTGTGATTTCACTTTGAATGTACATATATTTAATAAAGATTAAAAAATAATTTTTTTATAAAACTGTAATATAATTCATTTAATTTAAATTAATTACCTAAATGTTGAACTGGTTTAGAGAAATACAAAAAAATATTATAAAAATAAATTTTTTTCTAGGAAACCCTTTGAATATTTTCGAATTGAGGTAAGTTCATCAAAAGTTTATTTTAAAAAAAAATAATTAAGGCTATCATGAGAAGAAATCATTTCTGAGAATAAAATTCGATTATCAATAACTTATTCGACCTACGAAATTTGAAAAAGAAAAACAATTATTTTATAATACAAAAAGTAACATTAATGATTAAAGTGGTGGGTCATAAATTCTTATAACTACATTATTATTATTTTATTTTTTCTTTTAAAAATTAAAATAAATTTATATTAATTATTGCATAGTCTAAGGCTTATTGCTCCAAACAATTTCCTAAGTTTAATTAGATTTGTAGACAAGTATGATTGAATTCTATTTTTGTTGGATATTGTATTTAAAAAAGGGGTGAGATTTAGGAAATTTTTAATTGCTACTTATCGGTTTAAAAAGTTAATCGTTATATATTTTTTTTTAAGAGTGTGGTGTATTGCTTGTCAAGCAGATTTCAATTTGCGACGACATATAGGATATCTTAAGTGCACTTATTAGACAGAAATAATAAGTCAAATCAACATGAATGCAAATTGTTACAAATATTTAATTTATTACGATTCCTTTGCCTTCTTTTTTCTGTTTTTGAAATTTTACACTAAAGACCTCTTGACGTGATTTCGTCAAATTTAAAATATTCAATAATTTTTAATTCTTTTTCATTGTGTTCTTGTGTCAATTTGTCAGAATTTTATGAAAAAGATTAACAAATTTTTTTTTAATATAAAAAAAAAAAAAAATTTGTTCGCGTGAAAATTAACCTTCACCTATATTGCGTAACATTGTAGCGAATAAGAAAAAAATTCACTCGATCATTGGCTGTATACGTCTATAAATCTAAATTACCTAATCGTAAATCTGTCTAAAATTTTGATTTACTCTATTATACTTTAATCTAATATAAGTATTTAAGTGTATATATATTTGCATATATATATTATGGTTTGAAATGAGAAATTAGCGGTTTTTAAATAATTTAATATTAAAGTGAAAATGATATTATGTTATCGCGCATCAATTACATCAATTAAAACAAAAAAGAAATTTATATAAATTCTTTTTTTTTTGTATTTTGTATTTTAATGTCACTTATAATCTGCTGAACTATTGATATCAACAAGTTAGATTTTTTTTTTTTTTTAACTTTAATCAATTTTTCTAAAATATTATATATCATTATTAATATTATAATTTTTATTTTGTGAAGCAAAAGTATTGAGAAAACAATTCATTAGACGCTGAATGTTGATTCAAAAAATAAAATAAAAAATTAAAAAATAATAAACATTTTTATAAGGAAATGATTTTTAAAAATAAATTTTTACAAACTATTTTAAAAATAATTTCTCTAATTATTTTTTACGCAATATATAATATGATGATGATGCAAAATATTGATAATATTAATAATAAGACAACAATTGAATCTGATTATTTTGAGGAGGGTAGAGCTGAAATTTTCACAAGATGCAAATGTTCAAATAAATGGGGAACATGCATTGCTTGCCCACCAGGAGAAATTGATTACGAATGATAATAAGGATGTTGTCGTTTTTATATTTTGAACATCATTTTCAACGACAACTTATTATCTATATGTGAGCCGTTCACTGCACAAATCGATTAGATCCAATTTTTGAAAAATCTTAAATTCAAGTGCAAAAGTACTTGGTATAGTCACCATAACTTTTTAAATATAAACAAATTTTCCCAAACATTAAAGGTTAAACGACAAAGTTAATAGATTTGTGCAATGAATTGATCATATATTAATAAGTACCTACATATTTAGATATTAATATAATTTTACATTTTTGTTATTTTATTTTCGTTTAAAATTATCGAAAAAGGAAAAAATATAAAAAAAAATAAAATAAAATACATATTCTTAAGTTACTAGAATTAACTAGATTAATTTCCATATCTGTATATTTTTGTATTTTATTACGAAGATATATAAATAAAAAATTTGATAACATAAAATAGTTTTCAATTAAGTATTATGCAATTATTTTGTCAGTTATATATTAAAGGTATGTATATTGTGGTGGCAGATGAATATGAAGTCAAACATTTTCTCACCACCTATATTACAACTATACTATTTTTTCAGATATTATTTTTTAACTTCTAAGCTAATCTTATTTCAATTTTTATAATTTTCTTATGTAAATATAATTGTTCAGTTTTTCATACAGATATGATGCAATGATAAAAGAGAGCCAATAAAAGATTAAGTAAAATAATTTTAAATATATTTATGTATTTTTGAAGACCTCCTTGAAAAAAAAAACAATTTAATAATTTTTACGATTTTGGTTTTAAAGATTAACTAATCTTTTTCGTTAATATTAATTTAATTCAAATGAAACCTCAGAAATATGTTCATTATTATTTCAGAGTTGATGATTATTTCTATCTTCTTAGTCATCCTTAATTATGCGAGAGTTATTTACGATCAAAATTTACTTATTCCAAAGAAAAACATTTTGTAATCAATTATAAGAAATTAATAAATAATACAAATTTGTTTTTTGTTTATTATTATAACAATTATTTTATTTTTAAACATTATTTGCGTGCATAATACAATTTTATTTTATTTTTATTTTTTAATAACAACATCATTTGAAAAATGAAAAGTTATTTATTAGTTTTCAGCGATCTGAAAATCACTTTATATGTTAGTATTTCGAAAAAAAAACCTTTCAAAACAATCGTCATAAATATGAGATTTTATTTAAAGTGTACGACGGCGTACGTCAAAAATTCGTTTAAGCTTTATAAAAATTTCAGCATAAGAAATAATTATCTAAATTATATATTTTTGAAAAAAAACATAGCAGTAGTAATTATAGGAGCTTCAATAAAAACATTTCATATTTAGAACTCTGTTTTATCGAGTTCGCAAAATCAATATTTAATATCTTTGCCAAAATCAAAAATTAATTATTTTTTTTCATTCAAAACATATGTTATTTTTTAGTTTTTATGTTTTTGCGTATTTTATTCGAGTAATTTGCCTGAACTTTTTCTTTCATTTAAAATTTTTGGTCTCATAGATTTATTAATTTTACCTTTTTCTATAGATAAGAGACCAAAACGAGAATTATAAAAATGATGATGAAATTTCCATAATAGATTAAAAAAGTTTAAAATTTTAGAATATAGTAACAATAAAAAATACATTACTTTAAGTCCACATGGACTATGAAAATATAATTAAAATTTAATATGTGTTTGCGGAAATGGAAATTTGGACATACCTCCATTTATTATGCATTTATTATTTATTGACTATTGAAATCTTAAAAATATCGTTTTTAGATTTATTTGCTTTCAACAGAATTTTTTCTTTTTCCGAAACAGAATTATAAAACCATGTAATTGTAATAACATAATATGCCTATTTGTATTGCTATAATGTAACTTGTTTTGATGTTGAAGGGTTCTGCATTGATTATCTTAAAAAAAATACAAAAAAATTAAAAATTTATCATAAGACCAATGTTGTACTACAAATGTTGAGTTTCTTATGCATTGAAAATTATAGGCATTGTCTAGTAAAATTATATTCACAATGACGATATAAAATTAAATTGATTGCATGTAATTCCATAATGTCCTTCAGTAGCTAGCTACTCAATTGACACAAGTTACACAATGTACAAATATTCAAAAAATTATATTTTATTTTGTAATTTGGATCATTGTTAATTTTTGTCTGTTTATACTAAATTTTCTAGAATTGTAAAATGAACGAAAAGATGCATTTTGAAAAAGCAGATATAGCAGTGAACCATTACATTAATTTGGGCGTTAAGTTAACCAAACTATAAGAATCTGTTGCGAACCAAACTTTAAGATTCAATTTTAATTTTTATCATTGCAGACATACATTTTTTTTGTGAGTTTTAATTTGTGTCACAATTCTTAAAAACTCTAATCTAAAAATCCAGCAATGACATTGCTAAATTATAAAATTAAATCTTATAAAATAAATTATCTCAATCCTATTGCAATATCATTTAAAGAAAAAAAAATAAAATTTATGCGTCGAATCAACGGAAATCAGTTTTATACATATATTTAGACAACTTGAGCTAATTAATTATATGTTAAATAATTCATTAAAATAAAATAATATACTTTCAATGTTTCTTTGAACTCAATTTTTTTTTTTCAGACATAAATTGAATTAAATTAATTAATATAAAGTTTTTTTTTTTATTAATAACTAATTTAAATACGTAATTTCATCATTCAATTTTCAACTCTTCATTTTTTCTCACAAGAGATACATACTTCATAAAGCTGAAAGTTCAATAATTGCGCCATACAATATTACTGTGCCAATTTTTATCACATAATAATGTACAAGTATAAATCTTATATTAAAGAAAAAATTGTCATGAGTTCCAAGACACAGCGCATTTTATTTAATCTGCCATTAAAATCATTTAAATAATGAATGCTTGTATAGGAATACTTCAATTCTTTAGAAAAAATCTGATTTATTTGAATAGAAAAATATTGAATTTAGACAGAATAGTTTCCTGCATATTATTTTGTAATATTAATAATATCATATATTAAGTCAATAGTAGTTTTCGTATCTAAATTCTCTGTGAATCTGTGATATTATGGAATATGTAAACAATATAATTGTAAAATGATTTGGGTAAAAATTTGAAATGTTTTGCAAATGTAAACATTCGTCAAATTACAGTTTGAATCAAAGCCATAACCAAACATGGTATTATAATGATAATACCACTACACTATGATAGTAATAGAAATTATACTATCAATATTTTCTATGTTTATTTGAAATGTTAAAGCTCAAATACAAAAGAATATGAGAATAGTAGAATGTGACTACCTCATAGAAACTTATTTGATTTTAATTTACTTTGATTTTATTATGCTTAAAATACCCAAACTAAAAGTTTTGAATTCATATTATTGATTCGATAGACTATAAATTTTTATTAAAAACTGTTATCTGTAGATTGAGATACTTTTAAAAAGAAAACGCTAATTAAAATTTAGTTTAAATAGCTTCTACTTACTCATCCACTGATTAATTTTTAATTAAATTTGTAATAAAACGGACGCATTTGAATTAAAACAAAATTTCATTTTAAAATAATAAACTTTTTTATTTAAATTATTTAATTAATATAAAAGAAAAAAGAAAATCATAAAAAAATTTTCTACATTATAAAAATTATTAACAATTCAATAACAGAAATAATAAATAAAAGAAAATAATGTTGTCGTGCTTCGCATTTTTATTTATTTTTACCTTCGAAATGGTAAACGGCAAAGCATTTGAAGAAAAAATGCAAAGTTTTAAAATTGAAATCGAAGCTAGTTTAATAGAAAAATACTCAAAGTCACCAACAGAAATTAAGAAAATTCGTATAAGATCTGGATATTTTACTCCATGCAAATGTTATGATTTTCGAGGCAATTGTATCAGTCCAGAAATGTGCAAGGATAAGAATAATTTTAAAGGACCATAAGAATTGTGAATGCATATATGTATATGGAAAAATACTGTAAGTTTGAAGCCTCAATTTTTATTTTTTTCATATATAAGCGGGCGTTTTCAATAAAGAGAGAGTTTAATTTAAATTAATTCATTTCCCATTTACATTTAATGTAAATTATATACTTATATTTGTTATCTAGCGTCTTATTTTATTAAATTAAGGCTTATCAAAAACATAAATATTTCTATACTTAAAATCATATAATTTAATAATGACTATTTATATTATTTATTTTTTTATATTAAAATATTCGTACAACATAAAAACTTATTTTACTAGTAAATTAACCCATAATTATTTGCTATGGCAGAATATTGTTCTTACCGAACTAGAAAAGATTTGAATTGAAAAATTTCGGACTATAAAATAATATTAGAAATTTGGAATCTATTGTTCATTTTAGATAACTAAAAAATACTTTTTAAACCCATGTTTCAATGGCGCCAAAATTATTTGTTTTACATTTTCATTAAAAATTGTTTTTTCGTTAATTCTAATAATTAAAAGAAGTTGATTGACTGATATTTATTTTTTCTCATTAGTCGCGAATTATGAATCTTTGTATGTGCTGCTGATATATATATATATATAGTACGTACAAAAACCATTGTGAGTTAGGATCTGTGTAGGAAATTCTTTGTCTCAGTACTGCGTTTTTGGTTTTTTTTTTCACGGTTCCATTAATTAGAAACATTGCGTAGTTAAAAGTTCATCGCATTTTTGTGTTGTCATATTTTGAATAATATTACTGACGTAAATAACATTTTTGCAATGTCGCAGTATACATACAATAAATTTAAACCATCGGAAACTTCTTAAAAGCTCTAAATATCGTCTTTAACAAAAATTGTTTACTATGTAATGCATAAGTATGTTGTTTTCCAGTAGCTTTGTGGATTTTTCCCAATAGATGTGTCAGACTAAGAAATCTTTATACTATGCCCAAAAGTTCTAATGTCCATAAATAAGTGCTAAGGTCCATAATTTAAGAAATATATAATATTACTATAGAGAATAATTTTTTAAATTTTATAATAATTATTATTTCTTTGCTCCCAAAAAAAAAAAAAAAATATTGATAAAGATAATGTCAACTTAGGTCAATTACTCGTATGTTAGAGTTTCTTATCTTAAGACTCTCTGAAAATTTATGTAGAACGGGATCCCCGCTTGTATATATATGCAAAAAAAATTATCTTTTTTTCAATTTTTAGTTAATTAATCATAGCTTTTCTTTTCTATTTTTTTCAGGAAAATTTCTGAATTAAAAGTAAAAAAAATTTAGTACAACGTTCGTCGTATCAATAAAGGTTATTGAGATACACTGCACATATATTTCAGAGATACGAAAATTTTATGTTGGAAGAAATTTTTGTCAAAATGGAAAAAATCTTATTGATAATAATTAAGATTTTAAGGCGAGTGAATGAGGAACAAGAGAAAAACAAATTCATCTTGCAGTTCATTAATTATATGGATATTATACTTACCATATTCAAGAAAATGTCCTTTGATGAAGAGCATGTGAAATTGAATAATATATATAATTACAAAAATTTAAAAACCTTTTAAATTCTGCATCATTAGAAATGAATAATATATAAATTATTCTATTTGAAGATATGAGATACATGTATTTAAAATATAATTAATAATCATAATTAATATGTAACAATATTTTAAAGTAATTTTAATAATTTTATAATAATTATATATATAATATAAATTTAATAAAAAACTAAAGAAAAAAAAAATCCCAAATAATTTTTGAATTCTTAAAACTTAAAGATTAAAATAAATTATTATGAACTGTGACAGGAGCAATATCATTCCAAGAATTCTCTCTTCAAATCTTACTTATACTAATAATGAACATAAAAAAAATATTATCGTTTCGAAGTTCTTACTATAAGTATGGAATAAAAAACCTTTTCCTTTTTTTTTGTCCAGTTTTAATGTTGACTATTGTTTTTTTTTTGTCATTGTTAACAACAGTTTATTAATAATGAATTCATATCTGACATCAGAGAAAATACTGAATATAGAAGAAAATTGCTTGATGTTGTTACTGAGCCTACTAATTTAATACCATTATATACGTTTTTAACATAAGAATCTGCAAGAATCGATAATTCTCTTCGTATGTTTCTAGAAAATCTATTACAATATTTCGAATTTACTGTTTTTATACACATAGCTTTTTGTAGCTGTTCAGACAACATTTGTGGACCAATTTCGAAAAATTCTTTTTATAAATGAAGGTTTCTATAATTCCAAATTGTTGGTTGTAATTTAAATAAATAAATTTACAATACAACAAATATACTGTTCGTCCACCTCGAAATCAAGTAAAAAGTATTATCACTCGATCATCGAGGGCTCTATATGATATTATGACCAACTTATTATTTTAATATATATGTTTCATGCTGTTAACGGCAATATACACTATAATATCTACTAACAATATTATATCTAAACTATCTAATATTGCATATTTTTAGCCAAACTTTTATGACACTAATTAAACTAATATTTGACAAAAAGATGTATTGAATATAATTTTTCATTTCGAAATTGTTTTGATGATAAAAACAACACCACAGCTATATTCCTAAGCGTTTATTAGCTTTGACAAGTAGACATACTAATTATTTTATTTATAAGTTCCATAACAGTAATCATATAATTAATTTTTTAAGGTTAACTTTGAAGGCAATATCATCCTAATAGTTACTTGAAATTTGAAAAATAAACCTTAAGTACATAGCCACACATAATGTCAAAGAAAGTTAATCAATATTCTAGAAAGCGTTCGCCCTAATCTAAATAAATAAAATTCAAATGTTTACAACAAAAATGTTCGAAAACTTTATTAGGTGACCTGACAGTCATTTAACAATGCTAAACATTCAAAATTTAACTACAAACAATTTGTTTTCATATAACTTAATAATAATAACCTTAATATAATTATGTTATTTTTAATATGTTTATTCTGTTGTTCATGAATTTATTTAGGTATCAAGCTGTTTTAAAAAAAAAAAAAAATTAAGGTAAACATAAATATTTTTTAAAAATTGAATCAATTACTATGCAACTTCGCGTAAATTTTCAAATTGATTATTTAATTAAGATGAGAAATTTTTACTAAAATTTTAAGTATTTAAGGACCGTTCATAACAGAAATAAGTTGTAGTTTCAATTTGAATTTTAGTGGTGTAAAATTTAAAAAAAAAAAAAAAAAAAAAACCTTATCATGAGGTTGTCCATATTTTTCATTTCTAATCCAGTTTTATTGGTAAGTGAACTTGAAATTGAAATAATAAATTCCATTTTTTTTTTTCAAATTAAAGTAAACGCAGTTAAATTTAAGTGTCTCATATGGCTAGATTGCGCAATATGTATTAATACGATAATACTAACACATATCTTGTGTCCTATTTTTGCTAATTAAGTTTCGTACTACGTATACATGCATGCCAGAAAAAAATAAAAAAAATACTACCTTAACATAGCAATAGTATCATCCGAGTAAATAACCCAATTTGTTCTCTGAATATTTTATTTAAAAACAATAAACCCTTTTGTTATGCATTTTTTTTATTGATCGAAATATATTATTGAAATCTTTAACATATTATTTTAAATTTTCAGTCAATCGATTTCAACGTTCGATGCAATCATACAAGATTAGAACCAAATAATGATAATGGTGGATGAGAAGACTCAAGTAACTGAACATACTTGATAATGCTCGCAGTCTCCACCATCTCGATGACGTGGACAACCAATAATATCGCTTTGTAGTAGCGAATAGGGTTATAATATGAACACTTAACTTTAGTGTTCATATGTGAAATTTAACTTTTTTCCAAAAAAAAGTTAAAACATTTCATTCAACAAAAAAAAACAAAAGTAAAATAGAACTATTCTATTAAAATGTCGTTCATAAATAATGTCGTTCAAAAAATAATGTCGTACATAAAAATAATGTCGTACAAAAGTCGTGAATAAATGCTAGAAGAGCAAGAAGAACAAGAAGAATTTTATTTGTAACAAAATAATAAAAAAAAAAAATCAAAATTTAAAGTTCAATGTTTTTAATTTATGAATTTTTTTTTCTTAATAGGACATTGATATCGAAAGTTTCTTGAGTAAAATTTTAACGAATCGCATACACTCAACTTTATACTGTATAGTGTATACATATTTCTCTAGATTTTGTTTAGAGTCATAAATCGTATAATTTTTGTATTATTATAGAATGCAGTGCTCTCAAAATTATAAAAAAGAGTTTTTTATATGATTTTTTGGGTCTATTTGATCCAACTACTTGTTTTCTAATCAGACCTTTTAACAGAGCTGGACTGGCCTAACAAGCTAGCGGGAGTTTCCCGGTGGGCGGTACTAAAATCCGTTGTCTAAAATTGTAATGTTTTCTTTTAATTTTTTTTAATCGTCAGAAAAATTTGAATTTCCCGGTCCTAAATTCATTCCCAGTCAAGCCCTGCCTTTTAATGATATTATTATATCGTATTATTCATAATATTGCATTTCCCGCTTTTCAATTGAATATGAACAAAAATTCTTGGAAAAAGACACAAAATGGTTTTAGGTTTAAATTTCTATCATTGGAAAATTTATAACATATCCTGCTGAAATGAAGATGAAGTTTTAAATGAATTAAATTACTGCCAAATTGTTTAATGACGATTAAACAGATTAGTAAATGAACAAAAAATAAAGAAAAATGATATTGACGTCATTGGATTGAGGTTTATTTGGGTTCGTTTGCACAAACAAAAAAATTTTTTTTTGCCAATATGACTAGCTAAATCGCTTATTAATTTAAAATCTGAAATAATGTTACTAGCATATGCAACGAGTATTAACTGAAAAGATATTTTATATTAATTAAAATATGAAATGGAACAACCAATGTACATACATACATAATGTATATGTTGAAAGTTTTATATGAAAATAATCTCGAATTAAATTAAAAAAAAAAATGTTTTTTTTTATTTAATTAAAAAAGATAATAAGTTGAGAAAAGCGCTCAATTTAGTATTCATTCAGTATTAATGTTAGCTTTGATCTTTTAAAAAGCTTGAAAAAAAAGACAAATAATAAGATTACATTAATATTAATAATATAAAATTAAAATGAAATCACAATTGATTTTTATAATTCTTCTATCCGTTTTTCTAAGCCTGAATAATGTGGTATCGGTTCGTATAATATTCCTTACACAGAATGATAGCAAAAATATGGTGAAAAATTCCCCAACAACTAAGAATTCAACTTTTAATATAAGATGTTCAAAAGTTGATTACAAGGGAAAGTGTCGTGAAGTTAGTATACAAAGTGATTTATTAATAAATGAAAACTACATATAAGTATTAATATTAGAGAGCTCATTGAAAATTGAACAAATCATGAAATTAAATTATCTTCGAATAATTTGAAATGGATTTCAAAGTCAATTTATATTGGAATAATAACAAAACAGCAAAAAGAACTAATCTGTTTTCATATTCATAATTTTGTTGTTAAGAGGCATTACTGGTAAATTTCGGCAACGCGCCATAAAAAAGCTGCAAATGAAGACATTTTTTTCTATCAAAATTTTAACAAATTTAAGAATCTCGAAGTTAATGATCCTGCAGCTTTTATAAAAATTGAATAATTTCCTGCAGCTTTTATAAAAATTGAATAATTATGTATTGTGAAGGATTCATATTCAATATAATTGACGATGCGCTTGAATGACGCTAAATGACAAACAAGTGAGAATTGTTTTAACTTTTACGTCAGAATAATAATACCTTTTGTATAGAATTTCATATAATTTATTTCTTTACATCGGCTGACGCGGAGTTCATGTACGTCAGTTGAGTTTATCTCCAGTTGTTTATAAAACTATAACTTTGAAAAGAATTTTGATTAACATCATAATTATGATTTTAAAGAAATCAACATTTTTCTCATATTTAGTCTAACTATAAAAATCTTTTTATTTTTTAGGTTATTAAGTTCTGAGACAGTATGTATACAATTGTATTTTGAAGAATTTGTGATAAATAATATCAACATAAAATATTTTATAAGAAATGTTTGTTATTAAAGATTTAAATTGCCAATTTCATAAAAATAAATTTGTAAATAATAATATAAGATTTCATGTGAGTCTTAATTGTACATATATTTAATTTGAATTGATTGAAATTGTTTTTTTTTAAATAGAATGGACCGCCAGAAGTTGACTTGTAATATTTCAAACATAATAATACCTAGTACAGTGCACCAACTCTTAGTCTTACAGTAAAAATAAATTGGCTTGAAAATATTTTAACATTTTAAAATTAGTAACAGAAACATTATATATTTGAACTAAATAAATAATCATCAAAAAACTAAACAAAGCTTAGCTCAAGTTTTTATATTGAAATTCAAAATTTTATTAAATTTAAATATTTATATGTGTATTAAAATTTATAATTTTTACATTAATTCATTTGGATTATGTAAGTATACGTACATTATATCTTTTTAGCTTACTGAATTTTACACATTAAAAACTAAAAACAATAATTATTCATTTATTTTTGTGACCACATATACCCGAAATGTCCATCCAGTAATAAATAATATAAATTTTCAATTTTAGAAAATTATAACAAATTTATATTTTCAGAATGAATAACATAAAAATTATAATTTTTTATTCCAAATTGGATGTTTCTTAAATAAATTACGCAATAAAATTAAAAATCTATAAAATTTCGACTTTGGACTATATTCAAATAAAATCCTTATTTATAGTCAGCATCATAACTTTAATCAACTTCTGTTTAATAACGAACACTTGTATTAAATTTCTCGATTGAAATTCAAATTAAAACTCATATTTTATGAAAGCCTAAATTTTTTAATTTTTTTGTTAAAATATGAACTTATAAACTAGATAGAAAATATTATATTTAATAAAATTTAATTTAATAAATGATAATATGTATTTTCATAATAAATTATTTATATATAGCTTTCTCGCCTGCAAATAAAATTTAATGGCCCAACATAAAAATGATAGTGCAATTGTAAAATTTTGATAAATTTATTTTCATTCGTGAGTTGCGGACATATAGTGGTTAAGAGATATGTCAAAATAAAATTTGTGTATAGGAATGATTTTGGAATTATTTTCAAAATATATTACAAAATATAGAATAATATGTAATTTAATTTTTTTTTAACATTAATATTAATGTATACATAATTTAATTTTAACTGGATAATGTTTAGAAAATGTATTTGTAACTGAAATTTTAGGATATTTCAGTCTTATGTCTTAAAATAATCTGTTTGTGGAATTAAAAATTAAAAAAAATTCTTAAGAATTCTCGATTGCAAGTGATATTGAAATATGTATAATGATTTTAATTATAACCATATTATTTATTTAAAATAAATAATCTGGAAGCGTTGCTATGAAATAAAAAATAATATAACTAAAATTCTAAAAACGATAATAAATAGTGTATATACATGATGTGTATTTACGTACATTTGTCCATCCGTACATATGCCATTATCGGAAAAGTTTAATTACCATTAGAAAATTATAAGATTATTTGAATAAAAGCGTTTAGAAAAGTTTTTGACACATTTTACAGTATTGTATAACACAGAACTGTCAGTATTTTATTTTTGAGATAGTTAAAATTATAAGTCTTTACCAGATTCTTGTTCTATATTTTGCATTTCAACCTATTTACTGATAATAATAAAAGTTTTGCAGAAGTTTTAAAAGGGATTCCAATCCAACGATATTTATTCAAATATAAAATAAAATAATTTAATTTATTTATTTTTGAGGTTTTGTCACATCAAACATTTTGAATACTTTTGAGGTAAATTGAATTAATGTCATCCTTTTGAACAAAAATTTCCAGCCGCCTAAAAGTATCTTTTAATCTTTTGTTAAATACAAAAATTAAAATTTGTATTTTAATATATCGTCGGTTAAGAATTTAAATGGGGTATCTAGAATTTGATAGTTTTGATCAATTCAAGCTGGTATTCAATGTCTAAAATTTAACTCATATCATAATATTTAGTTTATTAGTTAAAATTTTCAAATATCGAACGATACTTCCGAATGGGGACCTAAGATATGAGGACGATACCATCACCTAACAGTACTTTAGGATACGTGAACTCACATTATATATGTCGTTATACCTGCAAATGCCTTCTTGTGACCGAAAAGCGCTTTTTATTTTGAATATTTGTAATTTTCTCGATAAAAGCTATAATAAAATTCTCAACATTTCAAACAATAAAAATTGAAAATCTTTAACGACTTCAGAGTAAATCGCTTTCACATCATATCCTTTTTTTCCCATTGCTCCTTTTTATCTCATATATAAAAAAAATACTCTGTTGTAAATATCGAATTTTGGATTGATTTCATTTACCGTTTTATAAATAAAAGGTAAACAGAAAGGAGCAATGGACAAAAAAGGATATAAGGCCGTAGGTACTTTATTTAAAAAAATTTCTCTCAAATTAAGATTCAATTCTTTCATTTTAAGTTTATAATATTTTATATATGAAGCTAAATTTCCACAAGTGGCAACTTTATATTCAACTGGTAACCATCACCATTGATAAAAAAAGAAAACTTTAACAAAAGAGAATAGCATTAAAAAAAAATCTTGGTATAATTGAAAAAACAAAAAACTTTAGTTTTTCTACATTCCATTTATTTTATTGTTTAAGAAAAATGTTATGGCCCTTATCATTTTATTGAAATGATAAAAAAGAAATCTTTAGACTTTACAATAACTATAATAGAAATCTTAGAGAATGCAATAGTTGAAGTTGACTTTTAGATATCGTTTTGAAACTGCTTGTATATTATACCTTCGGTGACCATATTAAAAAAATAAAAATAAATAAAGGACATTTTCAAAAAAAAAAATTCTTTTTTTTTATTACAATATTATTTTCAGAAAATAAAAAAAACCTAAACACAGTCTTGATCTAACTAAATAACGATGTTATCTATCTAAATGAAGAAGCAGTTCCATCCGATTATATATGGTTCGATATTTGCAAGTGTTTCGCAGCTTTATCTACACTCTCATTAAAAACAGTCCTTCACATTTTAAACATTTGATGACGTCGTAATCGCCGCTTATCACTTTTTTATTGAATGATAAATTATTACATGTGTAATTTCTTATTAACAGCAAATTCAGGAGTGAAAGATTGTTAAAAGAATAATTATACAGAATAAACTATTTAAATTAAAGTACTTTTAAAGGAAAATGATTCAAATAAAGGACAAATGTAGATTTTTTAAAACATTTTAAAACTAAAGGGTAAGGTCTTAAAATATAGGACGTCTGGTCAGCGTAATTATACCTAATGTGTACATATATGAAAATTATTTAAAAACAATAAGAATGCACATTTTTTTTTTTGGTTTTTTCTAAAATGATATTATATGTAAATATCAGCAGGTGGACCATCACATCACACGACGAATTTCAGATTTAATGAACTAGATCAGGCCAGGGTAAACTGCTTTATAAACAATATTCGGCTCAAAAAAATTTCAATTCGTATTAAAATTTTTCAATTGGTTGTTATGTATTACAAAATAAAAAGATTTTTCTTAAAGAGAAAAATAAAAAAACTTTTTTTTTTCTTCATTAAAATTCAACCTTTAATTTATAATAACCCATTCCAAAATCAGAATTCGTTATCCCAGAAATGAACTAGATAGTCATATATTTTTTTATTTTGATTTTAGTTATTTTATAATTATTGAACCAATCTGTAGCCGTTCAGAACATTATTTGTATGTATATCTTTATATAATTTTTTTTTACCTGAAACAATTAATGCCATGTTTATAGCTTGCACCGTAAAGTAATTTTTGGAGGAATGTTCCGGAAACCTATTCACAGCTAATCTTACCAGAAAGCAAAAAATCAACTGCATGGGTTCATCTTTTTTTTTTATTTAGAAAGTTTAACTCTAATTTTTTTAATTTAAAAAATACTATTTTTGTTTTAAATTAAAATTATACCTGAAATTTTTTTTACAAAATAAGTTATCTGAAAATTTTAAGACTCTTTCAAACACAGATTAATTTTTTATTCTCGAAAATTATCTTGTCATCGGCATACAAAATTAGTTTTGTTTTATTTCTTAAATTTGAAAAAATAATTTTTCATTAAAATATTATTTTCTACGATTTTAAATAATAAAGTAAATATTTTCAAGCATGATGTATGTTCTGCACACGTACAGTACACATAATATACTCAACAAAATATATCAATAATTTAAAATTAAACTTGATTGTTTATTTCGCAGAGGACATTATAGTGTCATTAGTTTATTATAAAAGAGCAAGCAGTCCCCATTATTTTGACTATTTTAAAAAGTTGTCTATCTAAAAAAGTAATATGAAGTTATTGTTAGTTTTGTTTCTAATGGTTTCCGTATTGGTGAGATACGTTTTTGAATTCAAATTTTTTAAATTTATTTATAAAAAAAAATCATATACATATAAATACATCAAAAAATATTAGTTTTGAACACATTGTAATCTGTGATAATGCATTTTTAAAAATAACATTTATTTATTTTTAATTCAAACTATTTAATTCCTTTCAATATTTTTTGAAATTTTTCTTTTCAGACAATCTTTAATCCAATCACGGTTTCGGCTAAGAATTGCACAGGGAATACTTCTGGTTCAACTCAATCACAGCGGGGTCGTCGAAGAGGTGGCGGCGGAGGAAAATAAAGTTTTAATATATTTGATTTAATAATTTTATGGAAATAAAATAAAATAGATAGAAAATTTCTGATCATATGTCTTTTATTTATCTGAATTACTATAGCATCAGAGAAGTGTTGGATTCATTTACTTAAAGCCGGAAATTTGTTTTTAATTTATTTATTTCAAATGCTTATACAAACGAATAGAAATGTGAAAATAACTCGATAATTAACTTCAAGAGGAAACTAAAAATTATATATATACAAATTATATATGAAATATAAAAAAAGATAATATTGTAATTTAATTAATTGTTTAATTAAAAGTTGAACTAATAATAACATGGTTGAATAATTAATGAAGCCATAGACCATAATCTTTAGGAATTTGGGACAAAAAGACACATAATTATATAATTTTTCTTTTAAAAAAATGTAATTTCATAGACCTTAAAACAATTGCATAATATAACTACAATCATCGTCACTTGAGCTGGTTCTTAATATTCCCATATTTTTTTCAACCTTTTGGCAGTTTTCTTAAGCTTCTTTTCTCATTTAAAGTGTTTGTAAATGTTGAAGTTTTACAAATTGTGCATACTGAATTTCTGTATCACCAACGATTATTAATTTAATTATTGAAAATCCACGATATTACAATAAAACAATTTTTTGATAGTTGATTTCTCATTTATATTTAAAAGGGTCTTGATAATTTACTTTTCATGATGATTATTGTGAAAGTATTAATTAATTTTATCCTTGAGCAAGGCCAAGGCGAATTCTAAGATTCTAAGATGCAGTTCCTAATTTTAGTGAACCTTAGAAGAACATTTATCTAATGTACAAATAGAGGAGTTTGACAAAGACATTTCTAATTTTTGTAGGAGACATTTCAACAACTGAAGAAAATCTTATGTGCACTTCTCTATTTTAGTGTACTTTAGAAGAGTTCCTAAATGTAGTATATGAGACATTTCAATAATTGAAGAAAGAAATTCTTGCAATATTCCGTAAGAAAGTAAATAGAAAGAAAAAATAAAGTTTTGAACAAGTTTTTTAATAAAAATTTTTGTCTTTTTTTTTAATATAAAATCAAACATACAAATGACTACAAATAATATCAAGAAGTTTCCGTATACTTTATAATTATTTATTTAAAAGTGCGATGATATATTTTTCTATGAATAATAAACAACTTTTCAATCTACACTGATACTATTATAATATGGTTATGTTATGAATAGCCTCATTATCTATAGTAAAAGAACTGTTTAAGTGTATGTACACAATTAATAATGAATATGCAAATATTATAAAATAAAAATATTCCTAAGCCTAAGTCACACGTTTTAAACTAATTTTAGTTATATTTTTACAAATATTCTTTACTAATGAAGCTTTCTATCCAGAGTAAACAGAAAGTTTTTATGTGTTCAGCAGTTTCAATGAAAGTAAACGAGTGAGTCAGAAATACAAGTACTATATAAGATCAAAAAAATTTGGAAAGCAGACAGTTTTTGATATAAATTTTTGGAAGTCAAAGGTTTTTAGAATGATGAAATTATTCACAACATTATTTATTGTTTTTTCCGCTTTGGTAAATTTAATGGGAAATATTATTTTGTAAAAAGAAACTAAGGTTGACTTATTGCGGAAAGAGAAAAAATTGGTCGAAACAATCTTGCTGCGAGAAAACGATCGAATTAATTACATTTGAATGTTGCAAAATAAAGATATCGGAGCAGTTTAATTAAAATTAAAGAATTTTGATTAATTTAAGGTTTTTCGAAGTTTTTTCTCAATAAATCTATAATAAGGAGTTAATATAATAAAATTGTATCGAAAAAAGAACTTTTGGACTGATACTTATATAGTCTTGTTTTGAATTTTTACATATAAATTTTGTGCCATTCGATTCGCACTCATTACGTAACATACATAAATTTTGATGCTTGATCCGTTCTAATCCATTGTGGAAATAAAATTTATCAAAATTTAATAATTTGTCCAATTTTTTTGAAATACATTTGGATAATGGTTGTTATAGTCATTTTATTTTTCAGATGCTAACTGAAGCACAGAGGGGCAATGGTGGTGGATACGGGAGATATCCTGGTGGTAACGGAGGATATGGCGGAGGATCTGGCAGTGGTCAAGGTGGACAACAAGGAAATGGTGGTGGTTATGGAGGTGGCGGTTTCGGTGGATTTAACGGTGGTTACGGAGGATCTGGTCAAGGTGGATCTGGTCAAGGTGGATCCCAACAAGGTGGATCTGGTCAAGGTGGACCTCAACAAGGTGGACCCCAACAAGGTGGATCCCAACAAGGTGGATCTGGCCAAGGCGGACCCCAACAAGGTGGACCCCAACAAGGTGGACCACAACAAGGTGGACCACAACAAGGTGGACCACAACAAGGTGGACCACAACAAGGTGGACCACAACAAGGTGGACCCCAACAAGGTGGACCCCAACAAGGTGGACCACAACAAGGTGGACCACAACAAGGTGGACCACAACAAGGTGGACCACAACAAGGTGGACCACAACAAGGTGGACCACAACAAGGTGGACCACAACAAGGTGGACCACAACAAGGTGGACCACAACAAGGTGGACCACAACAAGGTGGACCCCAACAAGGTGGACCCCAACAAGGTGGACCCCAACAAGGTGGATCCCAACAAGGTGGACGATAACAAATAAACGCTTTTAACATATAACTAGTTTCATAAGTTAGTTATTTGTTATTTACGCAATATCTATTGCAAATTAATGGAAGAAATAAAATTTTAATACAATTATTTTATTTGTTAACTTAACTTCCGTAAAATAATCAATCAATCTGTTATGTATATCATATAAAAATAGTCTTTATATGAACGTAGGACATTTTCGAAACATTTTTCATGAATAATTACTGACTGAATACTCAGCACGAATGAAACTAAAAGCTTCTCTTTAGTATATTTGAGCCAGATGGATTTATTACTTTTGTTGATAAGTTGATTTTAAATTTCACTAATAAATGTAGAAAGCTCTTATTATTAATATTTGCGTTCTCAACACTTATGATTTAATTTTTTATCTCGAATAATGAAAAACAATTTTTATCGCTCATTATAAACTGTAGAATAGAGAGAGCCACATACGACATTTGGATATTGGATAAGATTAATTGCAAAATAAGATTAAAATGAAAATTTTTGTCAAATACTTATCTGACATATTTATATATTGTTGTTGTTAAAAGCTCGTGATTTCTTATAATATAACATTGATGTTTAAGGTGTTAGTTCTTGTAGTTGATGGATACAAAGTTAAATAAAACTCTTTAATGGGCTTTAGAAATTTAACCAATAATATTTAATTTTTATATTTTTTCCTTTTTTTTTCTAAACAAATTTACGAAATTTATTAAAACTTCTGTTCCTAAATCTGATTCGTTGACTAGCATTAGTGAGATTTTTTGAAGAAAATATGTCTTATTTGTAAGTAGATGTCCAAATATCTTATTTTACCTGAATTATATTTTTTTCATAATTAAAACGGTAATGTTTTTAAAATTCAATAAAAAAATTGTTTTCTTTAATTGGGTGACTTAGAAGTTTAAAAATATCTTTGTCTCTAAAACAGAAATTAAAATGGTTGTCTGCTGCCACGCCGCCTCCGTCAGCCGATTAATCGAAACTGTAGCTAGCGACGAAAACATAATCGTAATAGTTATTATAGAATTTCGAATTGATAACAGAAAATGACTTAATTAATTGTTACAAGAAAAACTTTTGTTGATAAGAAATTAAATTTATATGCTTTATAAAACTTCACGATTGACGTAAGATATTTCGAGTATATTTATTCGCTAGTTAAAATTCATGAAGTAAACAATTAAAACGCTGTTCGGAAATATTTGCACATTTTTTTTTTTTTTGTTTCGAATTTTTAATATGCGAATTTCAATTATTTTAATATTATTTGTTATTTTATATTTGCCAAAATATGAATGTGAATGTACGAAAATAATATTTTTGATAAAAGATCCAACTATATTAACCGGACAGTTGTTAAGAACAAAAGGTGTGACGGCGGTTTGTAAGGAGTGTTTTTTGAAAGATAAACGAGGGAAATGTCGGAAAGTTGTTAGCTTTTCTGCAGGTAATTCTTTTCATAATAAAATTTAAAGTTTATTTAATTTTGTTTTTGATTATACATATTGATTGAGGTACATTACAATAATTAGGAATTTAGAAATTGGTCTTAAGACATGTCTTGGGTATCCAGCTAAAAAATATTGATTTTAATGCTCTGGATATTTCAATATGTTGAATTTTCTTATTATATCGAATATAATTTAATAGTTAAATATTAAATAAAAGTTATTTATTAACAAATAACAAAAAAACAAAATTAACAATATTATAATTTTAATTTAACAACAAAAATATGGTATTATATTATTTTTTTGAGTATTTACTACAAAAATATATTTTTCTTTTAGGTGGAAGTTGTTAGGAAACCACATCTGGCCCTAGACCTGTAAAATTATTTGATTTATAAGTGCATAGTATTATTAATGGATTATACGAATTTTTCATATTGAAATAATGAATTTGATTGAATGAAATGTGAGTACGCCATATTAAGTCATTATATAAGTCATGTTATTATAAGTTTGTAAGCTGTAGAATTACTAAATGCACTTGCAGTATATAAGAACTTAGTGTATTTTACTAGCTAATTATAGAAAAATAAATGTTAGTATCTGTAAATCCTAAATTCTTTGAACTTTGTTGTATAATTGCTAGGTAGATACAATAAGAAATAAATTATTATTGAAAATAATTATTAAAAACAAATTAGTATATGAGTTTTGGTTCTAACGTACTTAAATATACTATAATTCACTGAAATGCGTCATTAATAATCTATAAATAATTTATACTATCAACTTAATAATGCAATTAATTTTATTACGAAATTTTCTTACAAAAATTGATTTGTTATCATAAAATCATTATTATTCTTTTAATTTTTTACATATTTGCACATTATGCCTATACAAAAAAATCAAATCAAATTTACGCCCATTTCAAATATTACTCATCATTGGTTTTATCAGTCAGAAAAGCAATTTTATACTATGATAACTGATAAGACAAATATGACTATAGTAAGAATTATAAGAATTTCAAATATTTTATATATAAATTATTATTATATTTAACTTTTTACCCCTCTTTCGTAAGAAAATATCAAACATTCTTTTTATAAGAAAATTGTAAAATATAATAATAATCAATTGATCAATTTTAATAATAATTTTCATCCGATAAAAAAATTAAATCTTATCTTATCTTTGTAAGGTATATATTAAATAGTTGATAAATTTTGATTCTTATAAAATTTGCTGGCGTTATCAGTATTTATATGACATTTAAATAAAATTTTTAGTCTCATTACAAGTTTTGCTAGTTTGTTCGGTATACATAAAAAATTTAATTAAGAAATAAATAAAATAAAATTTTTTAATATGAAAATAAATTTTTTAAGGTTTTTATTTAAAATTTTTATAATTTTGAATTTAACATTAAGTTTGATTGATGCAAGAAGAATAATTTTTTTCAAACAAATGGATGATGTTTATACAGGCAATATTTTAAAAACAAAAACAATCACAACAATTTGTGATGAATGCTTCTATAAGGATAAACGTGGAAATTGCCGAAAAATTGTTTATTTTGGAAATGGTAAATTCTTTAAATATTACTTAACATTTCTTACCGAAATTCAATTGAATTTATTGCGTCTTTTTTTTTTCATATAAAATATAATTTTAATTTTAAAATTAAATGAAACTAAGCTTACGGCCTAATAAATGTCATTTTGTAATATAAGATTCATATAATATTGTTTGACTATCTCGATTATAATTATTTATTAATTTTGTATGTAAATTAATAAGCTGTAATTAATTAATCGTTTTTTTTATTTTAGATGAGGATATTGCTGACAAATGCGCGTAATGTAAAAACTTGTTTTAGCACACTCTAAGCATCTGTTTATTTATTTATAAAAATGTAATAAATTATTTATTTATTTTTTATATCGCAACAAATTACAAAAAAATCGAACTATAATTTCTTTTTAAAATTAGTAATTAAGATTAGAATTAGATTTATTTTAAAATTTATTGTAAGCAGTCTTTACGTTCTGTTAAATATATAATTCATTTTATAAACGACGGCGCAAGATGACAATGGTAATGTTAGCGGCCTCATTTGATGTTACTAATATAATATTTTCTGATGTAAAAATTATATAATTTTTTTTTTTTCATTTTTATATTTGGTTTTATATTCTATGTTACTCTGCTCGAAACTTTAATATAAAAAATTTCCTTAAATATGTATGTTTAGATTTCATTTATAAAAAAAAAAAAAAAACAACCTTTAAGGACATAAGATTAAAGCAAAACACGTAGGAATTCATTTTTCTGTTTTTCTTTTTTATACAAAAAAAAAAAAAAATAAATAAAAGTTGTTGAATAAGTATAAAAATTCACAAAAAATAATCAGAATCCATATATAGTTAAGTCAAGTTGGTGAAATAAAGTAAAGAAACAGCGACAAAAAAAATTTTTGAATGCGTCTAAAGAGCACAGAAATGAAAGAAAAACATAATAAAAATGAGAAAAACTTATAAACATTTTCCAATGAATATCATTTTCAGAAGAAAAAAAAAAATGAAAATTCTTAAAATATACACAATAATAATACGTTCTTTTTTCACCCCTTTTTTGTATGCAACTCAGAATATTTAATTTTTTTTTTATTTTTTCCAAAACATTCTCATAAAATGATAAAAAAAAATTACCAAAAGAAAAAAGCGCAAAATAAAATCTTTTAAATTTCTTTCATGAATACAGATTTTCTCTTATTGTCAATTTGACGGTATAGGAAAGTCCGTTTTTCAGTAATTTAAGAAAGCAAATGTTAAAGATAAAAATATTCAAGCCTCATATGAAGTGAAAACAAAATTATTTTGCATGAAGGAATGCCGTTAATATAATGTTTAATTTTGAAGTTAAATGTCAAAAAAAAATTTCAAAATTTTAACTTAACTTGTGTCAATTAATAACTCTCAGATAGAAATATATAACTCTCAGATAGAAACATATACAATTTTTACTACATTTAAGAACTGAAAGTAAGTAGTTAAGTTAAAATTTATTATTTATGAGAAAGTAATTTTTTTTAATTACAAATTTGTCAATTAATTGAAATATATATTTGTCGAGTTTTAAAAAATTGATTTTTTTATTGCATCGATCACAAACATTAATAAAATGAAGAAATATCATATTAAATTCTAAATTTCGAGTATGAATGATAATAATCGTCGTTGCAAAGGTTAAAAAAAAAAAAACAAAATAAAATAAAATTACTTTAAAAAAAAAAATTTGAGTTCAACATTTTTGATATTAATAATTTTGATGTACCCTCACAAAGGCTTCTGTACAGATATTTCGTTTCTTTTTGTGTTTTGCTATATAGTCAAATGTTTTTATAGTTGTGAAAGGATAAAATGTCCCTTGATAGACATTTAGTTTTTCATCTTTATGATAATTTAATTTTTTTTGATCATATTTTGTTTTCATATTGTTGATAGAGTTTGTTTTTTTGTTTTTTTTTTTTTTTTTTTTTTATTTTAAGTATTTTTTATCCTTCTATTGTAATTCAGTTATGTAATTTACTGTCAACTTTTATGAAGTCTTTAATATATTTGTGTTTATCCAGTTTTGTTATTATTTATGTAATTATTAAAAGGCTGTTGTTGCTAAAAAAAATGAAATCCTGCATAAAATTTATGGATTCATTTTAGTTTAATAATATTTTTTCTATATAAAGATTGATTAAAAGAAATTTATTGGAATAATTTTAACGAGGTTTATAAACCATCAGAAATGAAATATTTTTATTTATAGATAGTATATGTTGTATGTAGGAAAACTTGAAAGCAATTATTATATTTTACATTTATAGAAAGATATAACTTTCTTTCAATAATTTTCAAGCAAAAAATATTCTTAATAATAATAAATGCAATATTAAAATTGTGTAATTTTTTTGTGTACAAGATATTGCTTTCAGATTTCCTTACTAACTGTCTACAAGTTCAAATTGATTAAAAAAATTTCATTTTTATTAATACAATTGTAAAATATAATAAAGACATTCTTAGATCTCTCAAAGTCAACTTAAAGACTATATAAAATGTCTGAGGCACATTTGCTAAAAAAAACATCTTAAAGTTAAAAATTATACATGTACATTGTCCGTATTACTGCAGTAGTTACGTATATCGTAAAACGAATTTATTATTATAAAATTCTAGCTAGAGTATCAAAGTTTTGCTATTATAGAAACAAAATAACTAAGTTTACATAAATGAATTAATTTTAACTTAAACGTACAAGGAATTATTTTATTAATTTTGTTGTCACATTTATTTTCTGTTAAATTACACTTAAAATAGGTAGAATATAATTTTATTGAAATTAATTTCTATGTTAGAAATAAATATTAATTAATGAATTAATTAACAATATAAATAAACACTTTTCTTTATATAATTTGTTTTATTTTTCACATAAGGAACGTAAATAAAGGATGCTTATACGATTAAAATAAACTAACTACTACTTATTTATATATATGGATTCATTGGGTACATATCCGTATTTAATATGAAAATTTAATTTACTTATTGACATTATACATGTAGGTGGATTCTAGATTTAATAAAATTAAAAACTAAGGTTTGCACTATTAATAGAAAGCTTAACCACATATTTAGTATAATATTTTGAATTTTTTTTTATCTATTAATATTTTTTTTATGAATCTTTTTAACCTACTTTCGAATATTATTAAATCATATATTTTTCATAATGAAGCAATATTAGTTTAGTAAGTTAATATAAAATTCAACTGTACATTGGTACAATCATTCACATTTAAAGTATCTAACATTTTATACTTATAATCCCTCTAACAGGTGAAGGACAAACAAACAAACAAACAAACAGAAAAATCATATATGTATATATACATACCCGAGATATATATATAAAAGAATCAAAATGTCCATTTTTATGTACATTTAATGTGACATTCATATAATTTATCTATTTGTGATTAAGAATGGCTTTTCTTGTATTTATTAATTCTTTTTTCTGGTCACATATTATTTACACCATGTTTAGCTATATAAACATTTTAATACCAAAAAAAAAAAAACTATTATAATGTCTGCAATAACCAAAAGTTAATAAGTTAGTTGCAACAAACTAGATTAGTTTCTGTCATTTATACATGTTACTTAAATAATAAGTATAACATCAAAATGAACTTAATTTTGAGTAAGAAATCTATGAAACTGAAAATGTCAACATGGTTTCCAAATAATATTCATAGTACTCATTTGATCTAATATTAGCATTTTTTGTGAAACCAATTAATTCTCAATATTTAACTGAAGGAAAACCCGAATCAAATGTTACCAAATTCAAAAATTTATGAAAAACAAAATTCAAAATTCTGATGTCCAATTTTTTTCCTTCAATTGGTAATGTTAAGTCATAAAAGAAATAATAAAAAAAAAAATATATGAAAAAAATAATAATATTAATTCCTATTTGTGATAAAATTAATTGAAAGCTGCCACGAATAATTGTGATTTATACATTATCATTAATATCAATATAAAGCTAGAAATAAAATAAAAACAGAAAAGGAAGAAAAACAACCAAAATATAAAAGGAGCAACAAACAGGATATTTTATTCTACCGTTTATCCATTCTTATAATTCCTATTTTATTTACAGACAAACTTTTCATAAAATATATGGGTCTTATTTTGTGGACACAATATAACGAGAAAAATAGATTTTTCTGTCATTTTTTTTTTGCTTTTATTTTAAAGAAAAAGTAATACACTTTTTTTATATAAGTTGTTGTTTTTTATTCTTTCTAAAGGTTAGTTAATTTTTTAACACTGTTCATAATTTGTTTTTGTCCTTCTTTTATAGAAAAATGTATTTTAATAGATTTTTTTTTTTTATACAGCCATAGTTAATACTTTGATAGTTTTTCATCGTTATGGACTCAAAAGAATTTCATTTTCAATTTTATAATTATGCTTTAATCTACACTAAAGATCAATATTTTTCATCATTCATCTTTAGCTTTGTTATTTAAAAAAATAGTTTTCAAGGAAATAAGTTAAAAAATGAAGAACTGCCACCAAAAGTTCCGAGTTCCTTATTTAAATTCTGATTTGTATACGTAGATTTTCAGATTTGAATATTTTAAAATTTGAACGGACATTTTCAGTTATATTATTATATATTTATGTCCATTTAATAAACTTGATAGAGAAGCAAAATATATTTTTGCAATTAAATATAATAAAAATATTTCTATACATTTTGTAATTTCAACTTTCATTTATGTTGAAAATGAAAACAGAACCTTTTTCAGTGTTAATGGAGACATCATTTATTAAGACGAGGAAAAATATATGTAGTATAACAATAAAAGGAAATGAAATTTGTCCAAAAATATCTACCTTTATTTTTATTATTATTATTATTATTATGTGAACCCAGGATCAAAGGACAATTTTTATTTGAATATAAGAGGAATATTACGAATACATATGTCGTTAGATAATATTTTGAAAAGAATTCGGATTTACTAGATAGATGATAAAATATGATAGTTAAATATTTATTCAATAAGATAAAAAGCTTAGTTATTGGGCGATATTTTTGTAGTATATATCCGAAAAGGATTATGTGTGGAAATTTTAAACAAACCCATCATTTTTTAGGGTTTCTAACAAAAAATCGATTATGGCATGAAACAAAATATTATATAGTTTTAAAGTTATGGCTAATAACTCTTAACATACTATACATTACAAATTCGGCTAGCTATTGTGACTTAAAAATTTCATTTTTAAAAGCAATAAATTCTGCTGTGAATACTAAACAAGAAAACATCAAATGATAAAAGGTGCTTTATTCCCTTTTGATTAGACACTCAGATATATACTTGTTTTTTTTTAGATATATATGTATAATTTTATCAATTTAATAATGCATTTACAGAAAATGCAATTTTAAATTTTCTGAAATAGTGATTTTGATGGTAAAACAAATAAAAGTCATCCAGTTACCTTGTTACAGTTAAATTAAGACTTTATTAAAAATAAATTTTAATCAACTTAATAAAAATGTATTTATATAAAAAATTCTCAAAAATTTTAAAATCAAGACTCTAGATATTAAATAAAATAAATTTGAAGCAGTCTAAATTCATTTCAATTTTTGTTTAAATAAAGGTTAAGTGTTGTTATCTTAGATGTCCTTTTTTATGCTGATTATTTTATTTGAGGATTTTTAATTGAAAATCCTTGGCAAAACAGTGTAATAGTAAAATATGTAGAAGCTGTGTGAAAAAGAAAAACATTTTTTTTTTCTGTTTTGGTATTTTAGTCCCAATGGGAATCAAATTAAGATTAAATTTATTTTATAAGGATTCTTAGAGCAAATCTTTAGAATGTTTTTATTTGATAATATTGTTGTTGGGTCAGTAAGGGTCTAATATCATGATCTCCCCTTCAAAAAAAAAATACAACATAGTTAGTTATTTAAAGATTAGGAAGTTTTTTTTTTGTATTTTTGCTTAGGTGACAAAAATTGTGTTAATGTTCTTTGTATATATTTAATTACTATAACATTTTATATTCTTTAATCAAAATTATAAAATGAGTGTTTTTATGTTAATAAAAAAAATTTTCTCGTCCTGAAAATAAATTAACTTAAAGATTTAAGTAAAAGCTGATTTACAATGTACAAAAAAAAGGCCGAAAAATATTATACACTATACGTATACAGTATATATTTTTGTACACAAATATATGCATCTACTTAAGAATTTTGGGAATTAATATTTATAATCGTGAGTTTTTAAATTAGTGTTATTTTAATAAATAATTATTAAAAACCCAGTTTTTATAAACTTGATAATATCGGCGAAGTATTTTAATAAAGACGCACTGAAGCAAAAATTAAAAACAATAGGAATGCTACACTTCAATGAACTGTACGATATTGTGCAATAAATTTTAATAATGTGTGCGTTTGCAAATTCATGTGGCTTGCAGTGTGTCGCCTATGAATATAGAATGCTTCTGAAACGATTCCAGAAAGGTAAATTTACTTTGTTTCATCATGTCGTTACTATATGAGTTATATTAATCTTCAACCAGCAGGCTTGCTTTTCCCAGCCCATATTTTATAAAATTATTGAAACACTGTGCATAGCACATTGCATAAATGTTGCCACAGTGTAATTGTATCTTAAGATATCTTAGTTTTAAATTCGAATATAATTATTGAAATCAAAGAAAAACTTTGCATGTAGCTGTTCCTAAGCCTTGAAAATAAAAAAAAAAAAATTCACAATTTTTATGTTAATTTTTTTATTCAAATAATATTTTGTTATAATATAATTATTTTTATTAATTTATATTTATATGTAATATTTACAAATTTATTTAAACATTATAGATTTTAGTATTTAAGATTACATTTAATTTGTTTGGTTTTTTTTTTCAATTATGTATAAATTTATTTACTTACTAACTTTTTAATAGATTACTAATTTATTTTTGTTTATTTTTTTATTTTAATTCATATTTGATTTAATGTAAAATTTTCTTTTTCGAATATGCTAAATTAATTTTTATATATATAATTATTTATTTTTTTTATATGTTTAAGTTTTATTTTAATATATATATAAATAATCTACAATAAAGCAACATTTAATTTAATATAATATTTATATATGCTTAAAAATGATTAATATATTATATATAAATACAAATTTTCATTTTATTATATTATCGATATTTATTATCATTTTGTCTTTAAAAAATTTGTCTATTTTGAGAATTTTTATTTTATTTTTATAACATTTTATTATCATTTTTGTAAAAAAAAAAAAAGAGATGCTGAACTCTAACTTGATACACAGACGAAAACCATATAAAAATGAAATTTTATTCAAATGTCATTGACTTAATTTAATAAGGTTTATTATTACTGACAAGATATTTATTTACGCCCATTTGGTGTCGAAAAACATTCGCATATATTCCCTCTGATAAATTCTGCTCATTGAAAACTATTTTATTCTTCGATGGAAAATTCCAATTAACACAAATCAAATTTGACGAAAAAAAAAACAATATGTCATAAATATTTTTTATGCATTAATTATTTCATTCAAAAACACAACAGTATAAAATAGTAAAAAATATTATTTAATAGTAAAAAACTCAACGATGAATATTTGTTATTATTTTATTTATTTCAAAAATACGAAAAAAATTTTATATTATAAATAAACATTAAAGTTACTTCCTGATATGAACATACAATTTTAGTAAACTTTTATTTAAAAATTAAAGTATCTTCATTATTGTGACAGAATTCTAGAAATGTTAAGAAAACATGACAAGTTTAACTACTAACTTAATATATTTTTATTTTTTTTTATAGATATTTGGTTGCTTTAAGTTTGTTTAAGTTCATAAAATTTATTTCTCTTTAAGTTCCAAATTGACATAATGTATGTATAACAAACTGAGCTTATTATTTTGAATTTCTTAGTTCTATATCCATTGCTGTTGAAATGCTGTTGAAACAGTGTTATTTGTAAGTAGAATTTAATGTATATATATAGTCCGTACATTATGAATGTAGGTAAATAAGTTCCAATTATGTGGATAATTCGTATATATGAAGAATGAAAATATACACCTATTAAGTTCGAATAGTTAGAACAGTTTATAGAAATTATGTACATATAGTTTATACTTTTAAAGTAAAATACTTTTACTTTTTAACGAATAAGTAAAAAAAAAAAATTAGTGGTCAAACATTATTCGATTTTGTTAAGGATCAGTAAACTCAATAAATTTCATAAAACATGAAAATTCTTCTTTTTTTGTAATTTAATGTCATAGCCACAACTACTTTATATGAAAATTACAATTTTGTTCATTACATTATTAAAATAAAATACATAGTAATTATAATTTGATTTTTTTTTGTTTTTTTGTAAAATTTTAATAAAAATGCGCAAAAATTTAAATTAGTTTACATTGAATTGTTAATTATGTTGATAATAAAGTAATAATTGTGATAAATTAATAAAGTACATAAGTGAAAATATAATATAGAAACATTGTTTTATTCTCCAAACAGCCATTTATTTTATTCCGGATACAGATTCTCCATTTTTAATTTATTACATTAATTAAATCAAATTTTCAATGAAAATTATTGTGAAACAAAAAATTAATTTCATATTGCAATTGAAGTCTAGGCGATAGTGTTGTGATTAATTGATACTGTCGTAATATTATATGAAACGGACTGGTTGTATTTCCCATCACGGTGGGTTCGTTCAGAACTTATATTTCTGATTTTAGAATTTTAGTAGAGATATTAAATAGGACTCTATATATAATGTTCTCATTGCTTAAGTTTAATAAAGGTTTGAAAAAAATTCAATAAATTTTCTGATAAAATAAAATATCAGCGAAGTTTGAATATTGTTAATATGTTTTTTTTTTTTAAATAGATTTTAAATTAATATCGGAAAAATCTATGACATTTAAAAAAAAAAAAAAAAACTAAAAGAAATATTTTCAAAAAAAAAATATATACATATCTCAACATTAATTTAAATATTTTGAATAGAAAACTATTTTTGTAGACAAATTTTTTTCCAGCTGTTTTTTTTTTATTGGTCTGATTTCATAATTCAAACTAAAAAATATATATATTTATATAAAAAAAAGGAAAATTTAAATGGGAAAACTTTTATCTCAATTTTCCTTCTCTTCCTTCTATATTTTTTTTTAAGTTTTTCACTATAATTTTTTTTTTTTATATTATTTCCTACTTAAATTTTTCTTTTTTATTAAATTCTCAAAATAATCCTAGTTTTCTTAAATTTAATTTGAAAAAAAAAAAAAAAAAAAGTATGTTTTTTTTTCTTAAAGAACCAACTTTTTATTTAATTATTTATTAACTTTTTTTTTTTTCGGAAGCTCCAATTGCATTCAATTAAATTTAATGTTGTTTCCAACTATTAGCTGAAATAAAAATATATATATTTTATAATATTATGTAAAATAAAAAAATAATAAAATAAAAGAATTTAAAGAGCTCACAAAGGATTATATAATTGAAAATAATTTTAGCTTAACATTGACAATTTCCCCTTTAATTTATATAAGAAATATATGCGGATATTAAAAAATACGGATTTATTAAAAAAATATTTTTAAACTTTTGGAACCAACACAGTTTTGGAATTTGTTCTTCGAAAAAATTAAATTTATTATTAATTAGAATTTAAGTAGAATTTATAAGACTGTGGTTCATTTTTTAGACCTACTTTTCAGCGCCGAAACTAACAAACTTTTCCCAAGTTTTTGTAGTATTTTTGAAAACGTGTTACATCATTAATGCTGCTTTTAAGCTGAAAATGGCATTCATTTATCTATAATTTTTGATATTTAATATCTTTATCTTTCAAAATTTAAACATTTTTTATTTTTAAGAGCCCTCACTGTGAAAAATTAGTCTTGTTTTTGTTTTGATTTTAGTGTTAATGCAATTTCGTTTGAGGTGTGTTTTTAATATCTTATAGAGAGTATAAAACTGAACATATTTGCTGAGATTCTGAAGTAAAGGAAACAGTAAATAATAAACAAAATCAAACATAGAAATAAAGCTTAAAAAATCACTCTTCGGGGCTGATGACGTGAAATTTTAAATTTCTTTAATTTTCTGAACAATTTTTAATTAATTTCATTTAATTCTGCACAGAAATAAAATTCAAATATAGTTTTATGAAATTTCTCTGGCGGTGTTTTTTACACAATTTTTCTCGAATTTTTCAGGGTCGTTTATTTTCTGTGAAATAAAACAAAAAAATAAAACTACAAAAATAGAAAACAGACAAATTTTTAAAAATTTCACAGGCTCTTAAATAAATTAAATATTTCTAAAATATTTTATTTTAATAACAAATTTAAGTAAATCCTTTCAGTCCCACATAAATTTTATTTTTTTTTGCATTCTAAACAAACTCTTTCTTAAATTGCTTTTGACAATTGACAATTTGAAACTACATATATACAATTTTTCTTTCATGAAAACAGTATGTATATTAGCTTTTTCTCATAGTATTCCTTTTTTTTTTTTTTAATGTTAATTTCCATATGATGCCCACAATATTCAAAGGTAAATCACGTTAGCAAAAAAACTATACTATATGTATTTAAATTTAAAATAATTTTATTCCAAATTAAATTCACAAAATGAAAACACATTTTTTAACATTAATTTTTTTGATTAAATATTTTTTTTTTTTTTGTGAATTTATGGGATCAGGTGAAAAAAGCATTGGGAGAAAAAGCTCATAGGGATTAAAAATAATTCCTGAAATATGCAATTATGAAAAATATGAAAAAAACAATATCCTGTGAGAAAAACACAAATATATGTTACTTTTGTTTTTTTCTACCTTTATAATGTACATCTCTATACATGCTAGGACAAACTTTGCCATTTTGTTTCCCTTTGAAATCGATATTTGTTCTAACAGGACGATGTAATAATGGTTGCGGTGGTCGAAAATTATTTCCAAGCGGTGCTTTTGGATGATCTGGTCCACCTTGCATTAATCTTCTTAAAGCATGTAACTGAAAAAAAAATAAAATAAAATAAATTTTAATACCTACTCTATATATATTTTTTTTAATTCGGAAGAATTTTTTTGTGATTTTTTATTTTGCTACATACATTAAATGCATTTATATTTTATTATATAACTTCAAAGGGATTATGGTTTTTTTTTTATTTTTACGAATTACAAATAAATCGATTAACGATTACACAAAATCTATAAAATGTAGTGAACATCATGTGTACACACATATTTCATTTTTCAAATATTTTGTCCATAATGCACTATATAGGTATGCACTATATAGGTACACGTATGTAAAGAGACTTTCAATATTTAAATCTAATGATAAAATAAAATAAAAAATAAAAAATCCATTACGAACGAATCCTTTGATTAGAATTATAATGAATATCGTGAATGTTATTTAATATTAGGTTCGCAAAATTCAACATAATCTTTCTTAAGCGTTCAAAATTTTCGTACAGTTCAATTACATGAATATTTTCTTATAAATCTAAATCCCTGTGGTTTGAGAATTATAATAATTTTTCTAAACCAATTAATCTATTTTTGATTCTTTTGAATCATATATTGCAATGCAATCCTTTCTAAAGGCTATAATTTCTCAATTACAAATATAATTATATACTTGAGTATTATGTAGGAAAAAAAAATTATTTAAAATAAATAAAAGCTATGTAAATATAATAATTTTCTACTAAAAAAAAAAATTCTAGGGTAATCAAAATATAAATAATGAGGGTATATTACATTACATTAATAATATTGTGTAATGAAAATAATTTATTTACTAAAAGATAATTAAGATAATATTTATATTTGTAATAAATTTTTAATTTTAGTTAAACTAACGATTTTTATTTTTTTTTATTTATTTTTATTTTTTATGCTTTAGATATAGAAATGTAAATATTTAGATGAGATAAAGTTTAATATCATAGATATAATATAATACATAGGGAACGCAGAAGTAAGTAAACTTTAATTTTTTATTAATGTTTTGTCAAAGTTTTTTCATCGTTGTTCTTTTTTTTTTTAATGTTTTGTTAGTTCGTATTTGTTGAATATATAATATTTATGTAGCTTCCTCGAAATAACAAATAAGTTTTTTTTTTTATTTCTGTAATATTCGTATGTTTATACAAAAACGAAAAAAAAAAATTGTTTACTTGAATTCTTCAAAAAGTCAATCACTCAAAATTAAGAATCGAAATATAAACTTGAACAAACACAATATAAGGTCAAATAAATAGACAAGCTTTAAAGTTTTCAACATTTTTTTAATATAATATTGATTTATTGAGATCATCGAACTATATAATCATCCGTATTAATAAAACTGTGGAAATAAAATTACACTTAATTTGTAATTTGTATATAAAACGAGTTACAGCAATAAATCTAAGTATTATGAGTTAATAGAGTAATTATTTAAATTTGTTCATAAAAATAATATTTATTGGAAGATAATTAGATTCTTGTTTGCACAGCATCATCAGAAAACACATCGAAATCAATTTGCGCTCATTTAAGAGTATATACCTATCTAAAAATTTAAATTCGGCCTGAAAGTTTATTATAGAATATTGCTTATATGTAAGTTTCTCAAACAAACCCTGTTATTTTATGCAATTTTATATTTTTAAACACCTGATTGATGAATCAAAATAACTTTAACTTTTTGCATTTTCATTGCTGATAATATTTTAAATTTTATATTAAAACCATAATGTTATAAAGTACGCGGCTTTAATGGACAACATGAAAATTACAACCTTTTTATGCTACAATTATACAAATTTAATTTTACACTTATTTTATTAAAAAAAAAAGAACAACATTTTTAGTTATCTTCCGCTGCTGTTCATTTCAATAATATAAAATTTTGACATTTCATTCATTTGTCACGGAAACTTTTCATGATATTAATGTGAAATATTGTTTGTATTTTATTTCAAATTCAATGGTGATAAAGTTTATTAATAAGAACCAGGAATAACATAAATATGGTCATTAGAAAATAATAAAAGGACAGCTTTCAACAATAAAGTATATTTATTTAAAAGTCAATTGTATAACTAAAAAATAATAATTATGTAACGAAATCTAAAGCTCCAGCTCATTCATCATTTCAGGGTAATGATGGCTACTACTTTTTCTAGACAGATGCATTACTCATAGTTTTTACATGATATTTTTAAATGATAAATATCCATCTGTACAATATTTAAAATTTTATTTTTTTTTAATTTCTTTATTAAAGTTTACCTTTTGAAATTTATTTAATGTATTTTTTTTTTGGAAAATTTCATGATGGCACAAATAGCTAAAAGAAAAAAAACGTAATATTTTTCGTTTGCATAAAAACCAACAGTGCTTTAATTAAGTTAAATTGCAAACATAACAACCAAAAGGTTTAAAAGGGAAACGAGTAATTAATTAAATAACGTTATATGTACCTATATATATATAAATTTATTTAACTCCGTCTATACATATTTTATTAAATTGTTCCTCTCCATTCGCAATAAGAGAAGATAAAAAAAATTATTTAACAAATTGTAGTAAGTTATTTAAAAATTTTTCAAGGACCCTTTAAAGATTATGAATTTTCATCCTAAAAGGAGACGAACTTATATTAAAAAAAAATATTTAAAAGTTATCTTGAAATGTTTATATCTGTGTATGGTAAATTTTCTAGATTAAAAAATTTTCTACCAAAGTTTTAATTTTTCACCAAAATTTTAATGGGAAAATAAAATCAATATAGCAATGTATCTAAATAAATATCTAACATAAAAAAATCAGCATTAGGAGAAAAGTTCTAAATTTTTTTAAGCATAATTGTTCGCAATAAGTTCTTAATTTCGTTTCATTTTTATTTTTATGGAATCCATTTTGATAGTGAAGTGGAGAGAAAGAAACTTCCGAGCGGAAAAAGTATATCGATTATGGTTTCAAAAGAAAGTTAAAAAAAAAAAATTTCCGCTGAAAGTTTAACAGGTCTATCGGCCTGTTACGAAATTCGATGTGAGATGAAACTTGAGCTGTTTTCTTTCATTCCGCCATCTAATTCCTATAATCGTAAATAAATTAATAAATAAATAATAATAGCTTTAGTATTTTCAAATTTTAAAGGTTTCTTTCTTTTATAAATAAGTTCACTAGATTTTGAACATCACATAAAATAAAACATTATAGTACAAATATTTTGTAGCCAACTGAAATAAAGTTTTAAAAATGATGAGTAACAAAACTTAGATCTTTGTTGACACATTATCCAAACATAGAATACTATTATGAAATAATTTCCTTACAGACCCAATGTTAACATTCTTCTTTACCGCAATTATGTGTGAAATATATTAAATTAAATTTTACCTAGCTTTAACCTCTTGAGGTTATGTGATATAATAAATATATCTTAAAATTATAAACATTAATTTATTAAAGAATGTTTTGTACACCTATATATATACGTAGAACCAGACTAATAGGTCAATGACAGTAAAAAACTATGTATATAATTTAGTTAATTACTCGCATTAAACTTCACGAAAAAGGGATTTATTATATTGTGTTTTATAAGGAAATGTTAATTTTGAATTTCATAGAATCATATAGGCGGGAATAAACATAAATATGTAGTACATATAATTATATAAATATTTTAATTCTCAACAACAAAACCATATATAATAAATTTTAATATTTTATTAACTTTATGTCTGGAGTTATATTTTTGTGGAAAAAGAAACCAATTAACTTTAACTTTAATTTTTGGAACATGTGAAAACTTCAAAAAGTATCAGGCTTTAAATTTTTTGATTTAATTTTTACATCAATATTCCAGTTTATTTCAATCAAATTCAATTCATTACAAAAAAAATAAAATTACTACTATCGTATATATTTAATAAAAATTTTCGGTAATAATATATTTATCTTCACATTTTTTTTTTTTTTTCCAAAATAATTTACCTGTTGTTTTGTTATATAAATTGGTTTATTTGCAACTATCCATGTCACCGTTTCATAGCATGCTGGTGCTGTTGTTGAACCTTCGTAAGTCATATAATGATCTGTATCTGGTAGTAAACCTCTAATTGATAAACGTTTTATTAATGCTTCATCACCACCAAAACGTATTCTATCTAATTGATCAGTTAACATTCTTAATTCTGCGTTGGATAAATCACCAAGCTGAAAAATTAGAAATAAATAAATTTTTTTTTTGGAAAATTTGAGTGAGGTTAATAGGCTTTGAAACCTGAAAGCAATTATTTATATTCACATAATATATTTCATAAGCTTCCTGTGTAAATAATTGCTTTCAGGCTTCATTACTATCAGCAAATAGATAAATATATTCTATGGAATGAAATATTACATAGGCCAAACATTATCATATATCCTTGACCATATTCTGCTCAAACAGGGAAGTTCAAAACTTTCAACAAAAAAACCTAAGGGGGGGGGGGGGGGGGGAACTGAGTGTTCATGTAAACTTATAGGCCTTTATCCTTTCAAAAATTATTAGCCAGTCGCCTGAAATTTTCAAGTGCATCGAAGTTAGTATTAAGTTGGAAATTTTTTTTGTTATTGAATGTGAAATTATGAAATAAATTTTTGTATAAAATGACCCAATAATGATTTTGTTTCATTTAATTTTTTTTATATATTTTTAACCATAATAACTTGAGGACTTTATCGTGTATATAATTCATTAATAATAACGAAGTTTTTCAAAAAAAGTTAAATTTATCCAGACTTTTTATAATGCTAACGTACATACCTATACATTATGCATATTCCCTATTTCATTAATTAATTTTATTTTTATTTCAAAACGATTCGAAAATGAAGAAAAAAAATAATATTATTTCAAAGTTTCCAATTAAAAGAATTTATAAAACATAGTTTTTTTTTTTAATTTGTTATACAATATTTACCTGAAGTAATATCGCTACCCCAACAATTCCTTGCGCCCGATTAAGTGCATCAGTAAAATTTGAATATAATTGGGAATTATAACCAAAAATCTGAATCTGAAAATATGAAAATTAAAAAAATAAAATAAAATAGCAATTTTCTTCAAATTAAAATGATATTTTATTCAAACATACAAAAAAAAAAAATAAAAATAGATTTTGTTTTCTGAATTAAAGAAATTTTTATTAAAAAAGTTTATTAAATTGGTTTATCCAAAATATTAACAGTATGCAGTCAAACTATTTGCTTTGAAAGCGAATATAAATAAAATTATTTTGGAATTACTTCAAAACGAAGAAACAGAACGTATTATTACTTTCTAGTGAATTTGTATGATGTGGAATTCATGTGGATTGTTCTTCGGCCGTCGGTCTACATAAAAATCGTAGAGACTTTGAATATTTTAATTACATTAGAGACGACCGACAGGCGAAATATTTTTTCACCATTCTAAACAATTTGTAATAAAATAGTAAATTCAACGCTTTCACATGTCAACATCATATAAGTCAAATAATTGTCAAATATGAACAGAACTAATGCTACTATACGTACTAAGTATACTCAAAAAGGTATTTTGTATACAGTGAAAAACTATAATTATCAATTCATGAAAAATACAAAATATCCTTTGCTTCAAAACTAACAAAGTAAAAAAAAAAACGAAAACAAAAAATTGTAATGAAAATTTTCAAGGAAAATCTTAAAAAATATTCTTGCATAAAGTTAATTTCCTTTTTTTTTTAAGTGCACGATTAAATGAACCGTTCCTTGAGTGGGTAAAAAAAAAAATTAATAAAAAAAAAATATAAAATGGAAAATTAACTTTAATAAAAAGGAATTCTCTTTGTAGATTGTACACCTGAAGATTAAATTGAAGTAAAAAAAAAAAAAAACAAAAAATATTATGTTCTCATTTTATAAAGTTAATTTAAAAATACTAAGAAATTTTGTAGACCATTTGTGGATAAATGATTTTGTTTTTAACTTCTTCAAACGTTAATATCAAAAAAAATTATCAAGTACTATTTTCTTTCAAGAAATTTCCAACGATATAGATTTTTTAATAATTTAATGATTTAAAATTCAAAACTTTGTGACATTTAGGCAAATCTGCGGCTTTAAAATTTTTAAAACACAATCACAGAGCGATTTTCTAGGCTACACTTGTAGTAATTCAACATGTAGCTTTACATGACATACATGGAAAGAAGAATACTCCTTGACTTGTTGGCTTTAATATTTTGTAATAATTTAATTTAATTTTTTTCAACACTTGTTTTAGAACATTAAAAATCAGATTTTAAATAAATATTTTCAAAACCCCAGATACAAGTAATATACCTACTAACTATATGTAAAAAAAATATTAATTTTCCATTACCAGATAAAACTATTTTACAATTCATTGCTTTCTCTCGTTACTTTTATAGTTTATTTTATATATTTAAACAGAGATTATATCAAATAATTGTAAATGTATTTAAATTTCTCAAGCTAAACAACAACAAAAAAAAACTAAGTTTGTATATATATAAAAATAAAGCATTAGGACTTTACATACATATTTCACATAATTTTCATTACAGCGACTATTAAATTATTATTTTTTGTTTATAGCTTATTTTCATGAAATATTATGTACAATTCAAAAACATAGAGAGAGAGAGAGTGCAAATTATCAGATTTGAATTACATCCTGTTAACATCAGAAATTATCAACAATTTTTGCACGCACTTTCAAAAGTTTGTAAAATAATCTTTTAAAGTACTTTTTAATTTTTTAAGTTGATTAAAGAAAATTATATGAATATTGAAACGTTTTCTGTTTCTCCTTATCAACAACAAATCTTTGAAAATTGTTTTTAAAGTGTTTTTTTTTTGGTAAATTTTAAACGTCTAAAAAAATTGAAGTAAATTAAATTTAATATTGTGTACTCATTTGATATCGTTTGAATAACGTTTTTAATATTTCTTTAATTAAGTTTATTAATTAATAAGTTAAAAAGATGATCGGGAATCTTCAAATTATAGAGATAAAAGTTTTACGCTCTTGCTCATCATTTAATACAACTTTATAAAAAGATACAGCATGTCGAACTGCTGAAGAAATAAAAATATTTACAATAAAAGTTAAATTCAATTACTTCTGCTGGAAATGTATAACCTTCCACGCTATGCTCTGATCCAAATTGATCATGAAGTCCATAATGTATGTGAATTTCATTAAATCGATAACGATATGATAGTGGTCCACCAGTTATATTAACTGGTGTTTGTATACCATCATAATTTGCTACCGTATCATTTCCAGCTGTAAATATTACACTATGCCCAGTATTAGATATTGTTCCACTTATCTTTACAAAAAAAAAAGAAAAGAAGAAATCATTAATTAATAAAATTATATGTTTTTTCAACCAAACCAAAATATTCTTACTCTATGCTTATCTATATGTAAAGGCCTTAAATTAGGATCAAATAACAAACGTTGTGGTTCTAAATTAACAGGTGATTGTCTTCTACCTTTATTACATAACGACCACTCCGGATTAATTAAGCCCCAAAATGCTGGACCTAATAATGACAAAAGGCAAAAGAAAAAAACCAATAAAATAATTACGTATAAATATTTTAATTTAAATTTATTAAACTTTCACGAATAAATATTACCTGAAATACCGTCATAGGTCCACCATTCTTCCCAACTAACTGTTAATACAACTGAAAAAGTAAAATTTAAAAATACTTGTTATCATAAATTTTATAAAAATGGAAATTTTATTATTTTTTATTTATTTATTTATTATTTTATTTGTTTTCAAGGAATAACTTTTATGTGTATCCTTTGCTTTCAATTTGGAAGGTAATAGCAAATAAAAGTATAGTATTTATTGTGTTCACTGGATAATAAATAATAGTATGTACTCAGTGTGATAGTACAATCAATAATATTGTCATATTTGAGTTTCCATTGGAATAATGAACATCATAATGGACACATATTAAATTGTGTATTTCTCGGCGTTTTATCAAAAATGAAAAAAAGGAACTATATAATCTTGAAATGTCCGTCCGTCCTCCACTAAAATACTTATAACCAATCGATTTCATTCTTATAATTTCGTTTACTTTCGAGTTTACTTTCGCATCCAACCATATCAACATAATTTTCATATCAAATTTATATATGTATTTTTTTATAAGTTTCATTGAATTCCGAAGAAAATTAGTACGAGTTTGGATAAATAGATCTCGATTAACTAGAATCTTGATTTTGATGGAAATTGTTATATATTTGTGTGTATAGGTATACGAATTAAATGGTTATTGGTATGGTGAATGGTTACATGGTTATTGGTATAGTAAATGGTTATTGAATGTAATATTGAAAGGTCTGTAATCAAAATGTTCTATTTTTTTTCTATTTATTTTGACCATATGAACTTAGAAATTATATGCAATAAATAAAATAAATGAAACGAATGTTGTAATTTATTATTTTTACTCTTTTAATATTTTTTCACGAAAATATTTTTCCTTTTATGATTTATTTTGGTTAATAAACAGAAAAAAAGAATAAAAAAAAACACCTACAAAAAATTATTTTAACTAATTAAAGTCAAATTCAGTTCCTCTATTTCCTGTCACAATAATATCAATTTAAGTATTTAAATGTTACCACATTTATTTACATTATTTTTCTTTTACAATTTTTAGTTGATTTTTTTCCCATCAATAATATGCATTTTATTGAAAATTTTTTGTTTTATCTAAAACATGTTTTTCTTTTTTATTCGATTTACTAATTTTTTAAGCATCATTTTTCATACAAAAATTTTTATGATAAAAAAATAAAAAAAAAAAACGAACATTAAACTAATATTTATTTTTATTTGATTTTATTTGTTTTTAAATGGGGCAAATATATTTTTATATATGTGTATATATATTTTTTTTGCATTTGAATAAAATTATAAAATCAAAAAAAAAAAAACAAAAACCAAAAAGAAATCAAGTGCTTTAATGCTGAATTCATAAAAAAAAAAAAATATGAAAATATAAAACTCATATTTGAATAAAATTTTCCAATAAAAATCACAAGGATAATTTGGATATTTTTGAATATTTTTTTTTTATTTTTATTATTATTTGATAGGAAAATAATGTGTTTTTATTTGAGAGCTAATTTTCATTTTTATTTTTATTGCTAAAATTTTTAGATTAAATATAAAATTCACAGGTGACTTTAAAAAAAAAAATTCATCACAACTCATTTTAAAAATATAGTTTTTTCCAACATTTTTTATGATAATACCTTGTTCGCATTATAATTTAAATTCCCTTTGTATTCTGGAAAACAAATTGCCGTTCGCATTACAAAATTTGATGAGAACTGGAATTTGAGGATGTAAAAAAAAAATTGAGAAAGAGAAAAAGTTTTTGTTGTTGAAAATCTTGACTTCTTATCTCGCTTTTTATCAATTTTGTTTTGTTTTTTTTTTCATTTTGACTCAAATTTGACAAGAAAACTGTTGCCAACTATAACAAAATTTCAAAAAATGAGTGAAAATAACTATAAATGTAGAATTCTAACCCTGACAAACTAGAATATGAAAGTGGAATATACATATTCCGGAATATTTTTTTATATGAAAAATCCAGTTCATATTCCTGAAATATTCCGGATAACAGCATATTCCACTAATATTCTCCTAATGCGAACACCATATAAGAAAAATATGGACAAAGAAAATTTGTATATAAATAATACATGTTGTGTGTAAAAAAAAATGTTAGCGAAGCAAATTCCACATATTTAAAATTATTACAGTTTATAGTAATTTTTGTAGTAATCATATTCAAGTTCATAACATAAAGTTAAATTTTGCTTTAAACACAAAAAATATTATTAAAGTAAATTTTGTAAATTCAAAGTAGAATTAAAAACTATACTAAAGTAATCGCTGCTCTTAGTCGATACTCGTGTGAAAATACTTTTTATTTGATTTCAATTTTGATCAATCCTTGTTGTAAATATCATAAAAATATAAAATACGAAATATTATAAATAAATAAATAAATAAAAATTTTGTTTTCGATATATAACGATATATTCGAAATTTCCCAATTTTTTTCGTAATTTTCATATCAATATTTATAACTTTATAACTATATTATGTAGTTTGTTTTTCCAATGAACATTATTAAAAAAAAAAAAATTAACTAAGCAAATATCAATTTATGAAAATTTCATGCCGAAGGCGAATACCTTAAATTTACAGTCAAAGAAGTTTTCTTCCAATTTAAATAAATAAAAAACTTGTTTTTATTTAAACTTTTTTTGGCTAAAAATTTACAGCCAAATTGACTCTTTCACTTTTGTTGAAATTTACAGTCAAATTAGTTTTCCGTTAATTTAGGTAAAGCAATTAAAACAACAACTAATTCAATCGAACTTTCCACGCTAAGTTTTCTATTCGGTTTGACTAGTATTCATAGTATGTATTACTATACATCTACATTAGCTATCCGGTTTTTTCATAGTGAGCGTTTGAGTTCAGACGTTTCACAAAAAAAACCAAAATATAAAATTGTTTTTTTTTTAATATCGAAATATATTTTGTGTAAGAAAATGATTTGAATAACTATGGGTACGATTATCTTTTCGTAAATTTTTAAAGCATTTCTTCTAAATTCTCTAACAATCAATTCAAAAATTGATAACTATCTTTTCAATGAAAATTTATACTATACTGTTATTCACCTGCGTTTATGTTGAAACTTTTTCATTTCTTTATCATACAAATAAAGTTTATTTTCCCTTAAGTCGTATGTTGCAAATAAATGCAAATGCGAAATTTTCTAAATTTTAAAGGTGCACTTCTACAGTTTACCCATATCTAGATTACAATATTGCTGTAGTCAAAGTAAAATTTCAAATTTATATGCATTTAATATTATTTCAGTTAGTAATAAATCGAAATTGTTAAAAAAAATCTAAATAAAATAAACATAAAGATTCGAAGCATTTTGTGACATACAATTACTTTACCTTAACGTAGTATAGCAATGCAAAACATAGAAAAAAAAAGATATTCAACATGGAGTTCAACATCTCGTAAAACATATAAGTTGCATAACTTAAAATAAATATAAAGCCAACATTTTTTCAAAAATTGATAAGAGTGGTAATGTATAATTTCTTTATTAATTTTTATCTCGAAATTATGAATTCAGAATTCTAAAATTTATGAGGTATTATAATCAAGTAGATATTATTTACTGAATGCTATGACGTATTATAATCAAGTAGATATTTTTTACTGAATGCTACTGTGAAAATTCAGCTTTTATCTCTTTAATGTTAAATTTTATTTCTTTACTCAGTCGGAAGTTTTTTTTTTTCAATAAAAAATAAAAAGAAAACTTCAAACTTTTTAGCTATTGGGAATTCCTTTTTAAAAGTTTTTAATGTTCACATTATGAGTTAAACATATTCAGTTACTTAAGAATTTATATTATAAAAAGTTAGAAAAATTTAAAAAACTTTATATTTTTATTTAAAAATTATAATTTCAAAGAAAAATTTATTTCCTTTTTCAATTTCAATTAAAAATAGATCAGAGAAGCTTCATAATTTACAGGAATCGCTTTCATACAATTTGTTATGTAAAGTATAGGCTTGATAAAAAAAATATTGTTCCTATTTATTTCATTGAATTTAAAAATATGTTGACGAAATCAATTTCAACCTTCGATGATCGAAGTGTAATATATAAATTTTGAAGCGTTAAATTTATGTAAACTCAATAAAATAGAAGTAATATATGTAATATTCACATTATTTCGATAAAATATACATATTAGGTATATTGCTTAGGTCCAGGAAAGGAGTATGAAGAAAATAATTTTACCTATCCGAATTCTACCTATCCGAATTTCAAGAAACATAAATCTATTTTTATGAAACTTATATACCTATACATTTCATTTATACAATACATATTTTTATATATATATTTCTACATACACATGTGTATACCTACATATATAAAATTATTTGAATAAAAAAACTGATTTTGATTATGAAATAGCATAATATTGAGCAACGTCCTTTTGGGAACAATATAAAATTCTTTATATTTTTTGTGGTATATGTTATACAAAGTAAAATATTTATACATTTATATAAACGAAAATCCAAAAAAACCCACACCTATATTTATATGGTTAAATTGGTCGCTTTGCTATGTTAAAAAAAAAATAAACCAACTAAATATACGTGCAGAAAAAGATACATATACACATACATCAAGTATGAAAAATTAAAGTTTAAAAAACATCTGTCAACTAAATTCCTTCCATTTTCTTTGATTGTTTTATTTTAACCACTTTTAAAGTGGTTTAAATTTCATATCATCCTCTCAAAAACACAATGTACCACAATAAATGTCACCAGTTGGTTTATTAAGAAGTTTTACAGCAAGTTTACTTTTTTTTGCTACGACACCGAAAAAAAGGAATTATTAATGATGAGATATTATTTTTAAAATTTTATTCATTCTTATTTTTATACGTAATATTATATTATAACACCTTAAGTTATTAAGGCAACGATCCTTCTTTCTGGACATAATGTGTACAATGTACATGATAGGTTTTTTCGAAATCTTTTGGAGTAACTTATCTTTTTCAAACATTCATAAGAATTTCTCTGGCTGAGTAGTTCCAAATACAATGCCAGCCGTCGTCAAATTGGTATTTTTGACTTACTTTGATATCTATGATATATACTTAGTGAAGTATAAAGCTCAATGCAATTGAACGGGTGTCAAAAAATTTGATTATTTGCGAAATGTTATGTTATACTCGCGTTTAATACAACTTAAATTTTTCACTATAAACGAGGGTATACAGTTGTACTGCTCAATTGCATAAACCAAATGTAAATTTCAAAATTTAGATCTTTTATAACTTTGCTTGTCAAGGAAGAATAGTCTTCGGGATCTTGATGCGACTTCATTTTTATGAATGTGATATTGTTGACTTCACTTGAATATGATCATGGAAATTTAACTACTTAAATTAGTAAATATTACTTTATATTTAAAAAATTTTTTCTTTAACTTCTTAACGATTTTCAGTGCAAAAAAATAAAAAAATTTTGATTAAATTCACTTTCTTTATTGTGTGCTTCTTTTTTTTGTGTGCCTTTGTATATTTGAATTGTACTTTATCTGGGAAAAATTCTTGAGACGACAGAAAATTTTCAAACCGCATGTGACATTTAGAATATAATAAAAAGCAAAAACTTTTCAAAAACTTTATACAAAATTTAAAGAAACATCAAAAAGTAAAAAGGAAATGAAAAATCGTTGTTGATGAGCGACTAAATATATAAATGGAAACTTTCATGGTGTGTTTATAAATATGTTTAAATATTACGACAAAGTTTTCCAATGATATGAATAAACCGGTAAATAAAAAACTTTATTTTTATTAGTTTATGTATCAAATTTGCCTAGCGGTTGTCAAACAAAATTAGTACATATAGTTACTTGAAAAATGCATGCATATATACCTACATAATGACTATTATTATTATGACAAAGATTTTAACACCTGAAAATTTTCTTCATTTAGAACAGATATTATAATACAATATTCTTGAGGAAGGGAAAATTTGTTTTTTATTTTTTATTAAACAGCTGATTCATTATAAATGTGTACGTACATACTTTTACTTTTATTTATAATTGTAACTTATTATAATAAATAATATATATAGTACAAATTTTAGTTTTTCTATAGTTTTTGATCACACTTTATTCAAAATGTATTCTTTTTATATTTTTTAATATTTAAGAGATAAAAAATATTATAATAAAACAATTCTATTATAGAAGAGGTTTTTATTGTTTTATGGTGTGTTTGTTGACATTGACATGCACTTCTTTAGACGTACACAAGTAATATGAAATAATATTATAAATATAAAGTTCATAAACATGAATAATAGCTGACTTCATTGTAGAAGCCAATATTTGAAGCAGAATGTTGAAGGGTAACTTAAATAAAGCGACCCGTGAGAAATAACCAGTTGATAAAACATTTAGATAACACCACTGGTTACATTACATGATTATACTGTTCACTGTTTTTAACTGGCTGTTCTCTAGAATTGCTTCAGAATTAGAAAACCTTATAACGGTTTCTTTTTAATTCTTCAAATGTTCCTTTGTTTCTTTTCGATTCCAAATTTCTATTAACTCCTTTAGTGTAGGAAATTCTAATTACAATAAAAATTTATAATTGTTATTAATTTTAAATTCAAAATTATGTTACACAAAAAAAAAAAAAAAATTGTTAGTGTTCAGGCCAATTAGGTTGATAAAAAATCATTAATAAAAAGTGTATAAATTATAGATTGTGTTCAATTAAAAAAAAAAAAATTACATCAAATAAAGAGTTCAAATCATTTAACTATGATGTGATTATTAAAAAAAAATTAAAACATTAAAGCCCCTTTTTTGTTCTTATTAAATCTATAACAATTAAACTCTTCAATTCTTATGTATTATATAGACTCTCCATATAATATATACATATAATATTGTAATCAGATAATATTCTCACTTGTAATTAAAACAATTTAATTAATTTTGAATATATAGTGAAGGATATAATTTATTTTGCATTTTTATAATAATTTTTTTTATTTTTTTTTTATATACTTCTTTCATTATAATGAAATTTAAACAGCACTGAACAATCAAAGAATTTAATTGAAAAGTCTGTCAGTTCATTTCACATTTTGAGAATAAAAAAAAAAAATAACTTGAAAGTTAATAATTTACCAATTGTTTTTGAAAGCTTTTCAATTTTAATTTTTTTTTTTTTTTATTTTTTTTTTTTAATATATTTTTTATGTTTTATGTGCAGTGTATTTCGTAAATTCACTAAATCAGTGGTACATCTTAAAGTAAATATTTATACATATAAATACAAAGTAATATTACGCTGTTTTAAGTATAAATCAATCAAAATCGAAATTTTGACAAGTCGAACAATATAGTTTCAAATTAATGTATTTCAATTTGCATAATTTTTGTTTATTTTAAAATTAAAACTTTGACGTGAGTCACTTCTGAATGATGCCGGCGATATATATGTATGAGTTATTTTTTATTATTATTATTTTTGAAAAGCAAGTGTTACATGAATTTCACCCAGAAAAGAATAACAGAGAGAAAAAAAAATAGTGAAAATCTAGGACAATTTATTGGAAAAAATGTTAAAAAAAAAAAACATAAAACATGGATAAAATGTTTTAACAACAAAAGTTATGTTTACATGCACTGAATTATTACAGTAACAAATAAAAAAACAAAAATTTACAGAACTACATATTACATGAAGTTCAATGACTGCAGTTTATTGAATTTTTTTGGCGTATTGACTTAATGACATCTCAATTACTCATTTAAAATTATTGCAAAAAACCAAAGCTTTAAAAATCATTCTTAAAGTTTTAAATTCAAATTCAAGAATGTACTCTATATCAAAATCAAAAAGATACTATTCTTCAAGATTTTTGACAATAATCTCTGCTTGTAGAATTCTGCAGTAGCAGGCGATCATGCCTTTACCACACCTGTCTTCTGTCGAATATATGTATATTTATATAAGTTAGGCAAAAAAAATTAGAACAGTCCATGAAGTAAAATTTATATAAGGATCTGCAAACAGATTAAAACAATTAAAACTGAAATAGAACCTAAACTAAACAAAAAATTATTTATGTATCGTCAGAGCGGAAGAATGGGAATGCTTTGAAATAGAGCGATTTTCAAGTTTCTTATCAATTCCTCTGGCATATCTACAACCATTTAAAATTTTTTTTATAATTTTCAACTTTTCCTTATTGCTTTAAGGCATGCCTAATTTAATTACATATTTTTTGTTAGGTTTAGTCTTTACATTATTGAGTATTATCCACTTCTTTGTAACTTATGGAATACGCAATTCAAAAATAATTCATAATGTTGTAATACAATAATTTTTTGAAATTTTGATACTTTGTTTAATCCATAACTCCCTTGAAAGATCACTTATTTTATTAATATCAGATATAATAAAAGATGAGACGTCGCATTGCAAAAATTTACTGTGTCTAATAATAGTTACAAATTTTATATGAAAAATGTCGCCTAATAATAGTTATATATTTTATATGCAAAATGTCGCGTATGTTGGTCCGACCACTTTCATTTTGTCAATAATCCATTAGAAGATGACTATATTTAAAATAAATAATATAAAATATTCTATTTAATAACATGTTTTAAATAAAATTTGAATGGATTTTGCACAGAACTGTTAAAATATTCTAGATACAAATACTTTTTCAGCCAGTTTCGTAAGATATTCAAAACCCAATTTACTCAAAACTATGTCTTTACAGCGAAACTAGGTCAAACGGACTAATATAATTTATTGAACCGACAATATGTAGCCAGTGCTGGACTGGGAATGAATTTAGGACCGGGAAATTCAAATTTTTCTTTACAGATAAATTTTTTCACGCTTAAAAAAAAATCAACAGAAAAGATGACAATTTTAGGCAACGGATTTTGGAACGGCCCACCGGTAAACTTCCGCTACCTTGGTTAGCCAGTCAAGCTCTGTATGTAGTTATTTAATTTATATTTCAACAATTTAATATTAAATTTTTTTTTATCAAATATCGTAAAATTTCTTTCCAAAATCAAAATAGAATATGTATTTTTTAATGTTTGCGTGCGACAAATTGTCTGTAATTATTTCGTCATAATAAATTAATGTCGTTTAAATTGTCAACAACATAAAATAAAAAAAAGTTCAATTTTTTTACACTTTTATTTAATGTAATTACGCAACATAATTGTTGTAGTCTAAAAAAAAAAAATTCCTAAGTCGAAAAATCACTTTTTCGATATTATTTCTAATGAAAAAAATTAATTTTTTTCATTTCACTCTCAAATTCACAAAATTTAATTTATGACCAATGAAACCACAAAAATATTTATTCCTCCTTTTGACTGATTTAATCAAAACACTTTAGTCCGAAATAAAAAAAAAAATGAAAATTTAACATCATTAATTATTTTTAATAATTTATTTTAACAGAAAAAAAAAAATTGTTTTTAACTAAACTTTTGCTGGGCGAGGAACTTTTTGACCAAAAAACTAATGTGCTTTAGATTGCATGGTCATAAACCTTAATGGAATCAATTTTTCTTGTCATTTTTGTAAATTTGTTGAAATAAATTTTTCAGCTCATAATTAAATTCAGAAGTATAGGAGAAAATAAAAAGAAATATAACAAAAAAAAATTTTTATAAAATAATTTTTAATGACAAAACATTATTAAGGTTTTCGTTAATTTTTAGAAGCTTTCACATATAAAAAATTCATAGTTTTGAACTTTTTTTTTTTATTAAAATTTTGTATATAGGAGTTCTTCTAGTTTTGAGATAAAAAGAACAGCAGTTGGTAATTAACCCAAGCTTCCGGAAAATTATTTCCATCTTTAGAGTTTGCATAAAAAAAAATACTTTTAACTTTGTTATTACACCACAAAATTAAAAAAAAAAAAATGGAAATATATTACATATTAGGATCTATTCCAGGACCATTCTAATTTTATTTTTTTTTATTTTTGTTTTATTTTTTTACAATAATATGGTGTTCGCATTAGGAGAATATTTGTGGAATATGCTGTTTTCCGGAATATTTCAGGGAAATGAACTGGATTTTTCGTTTAAAAATATATTCCGGAATATGTATATTCCACATTCATATTCTAGTTTGTCAGGGTTAGAATTCTACATTTATAGTTACTTTCACTCACTTTTTAAAATTTTGTTATAGTTGGCAATAATTTTTTTTGTAAAATTCGAGTCAAAATGAAAAAAAAAAAAAAAAATACAATTGATAAAAAGCGAGATAAAAAGTCAAAATTTTCAACAACAAAAATTTTTTCTATTTCTAAATTTTTTTTTTATACATCATCAAACTCCAGTTCTATATCAAATTTTGTAATGCGAACGGCAATTTGTTTTCCGGAATATAAGTGGAATTTAATTTTGAATGAGTAAATAAAAATATGGATAATATCTTTTCTGATAAATACAAAGTGAAATGCAAAAGGGGAATATCGCAAATCCGAATTTTTCTATACAAAGGCTATAGTAAACTTTTAGAAATATTCCGAAATTGTAAATATTTAATCAAACTCACATTAATATAACTCTTTAACAAAACTGAACGAAAAATGGCTCCTTTTTCGTAACACCAGCCTGGATATATGTTTGTAAAGATTTTATTCATATAATTGTGGATCTGTCATATTTATTTTAATGTGCTTTTTAAAAAATTTATATACTGAGTCGCATTCTTAACTGTACGCAGAAAGAGTAAAATATTATAATTTACAATTTCTGCTTAATGAAAGCAATTAACTTACTTTATTTATTATTATTGAATTAAAAATGAAAATATTTGTATTTTAAATTTTTATTTCTCTATAAAAATTAATTCCTGGGGTGTGTTTCCTTTTCATATTTACGATTTTATTATATCAATATTTTTGTTGTTTGTCCCAAAAGTTACAAAGGTGTGTCATTTTTTTATTTTTTATTTTGCCATCACCGATTGTGTTATATCATTTATCTTTTTCCCTTATATTCCTTCAGAATAAGAGAAGAAATATTATACACCAGCGTAGAGTAAGTACACAAAAAACATTGCATATGAGTTAGTATATCACTATTTCAATAAGTTAGCATCTGGATATAAAATTTTTAAATATTAGAATCGACCCTCATAACGAATTTTCTTTGTTTCACTTCTCGATCGAGCCAATAGTTATTGAAAATTTGATATAATTTTAATCATTGGAATGTTAATAAAGATTGTTTAATTTAATTTTAGTAATATATAGCTTTAGTCTACTAAAATAAAATAAAATTCGTTTTTATGCTCCACATTTTTGCTTGTAAGTGCTTCATTTGTAAAATCTTACATATTTTTATTAGGATTAGATATTTTTACTAATAAACTAAATTAAAAAAAAAAACTGAAAACAAATTTGACAAAACATTCTGGTATTTTTTTATTTTATTTTTTTATTTTGCAAAATAATATAATATATCCTGATAAAGTAATATAACAAAAAACCTGACATCCTTAATGTAAAAAAAAAAGTATAAATAAAAGAAAATTGAAATAAAATTAAGACTAATAAAGGCAGGACTTGTTAAATATATTGTGTCCAAATGTATTTTAATGGCTTTTCTTTCTTTACTTTAATGTTTAGTTATGTTGAGAAAATTTATGATTTAATGTTTTTTTTGTTTTTTTTTTTTTTGTATAAAAAAAAGTTCCATTGACAAAATGCCCAACCTTTTTAGAAAATAAGAAATAACGTAATGTTTTGTAAAAATAGAGCATTATTACAATAAAATTAATAGTTGAGGCTGAAAGTTTTAAGATTTTTTTTTTTCTGGACAAAAAAAAAATTATTATGCTTACATAATAAGTACATACAAATGTATTTATTTCCAATAAGTCTTTACGTTCATAAGATTTAAAAAGCAAGTTTGGAATTTATTATAATTATATTAAAGTCTTTTCAAATTTAGTAAATTTTTCCTTAATTATCCACAAAAAAAAATCTTACTTAACTACAACAAGGTGAACTTGATTGACATTTTTCTTTTAGATAAAATGAAGGCTAATGAAATTTTTCTAATAGTCTACTAAATTAGTGTGTAAATTAATCTTTTTACAGCAAAAATAATTATTAATAAAATGATATTAATTTATGAATTGATGTCAAAAAATGTTCATCAAACTCAGTTTATAAAATGAAAAAAAAATTGATATTTTGCAACGTCTTTTTCTTCAAAAAAATTTTAATTAAATTTTTTCTTTCTATTATTATTTAAAATTTTATCTTATTTATATACAGAAAACAAAATACTCGAAGAGATTGCATAAGAAAAGCATAAAATTTTCAAAATGTTATGTATTTATCACAAAATGATAGTAAAAGATAATTAAAAATCATTTTAATTGAATTATTACCTTGCTTAAATATAATAATTTAAAATATAATAATCTGAAAATAAAACATTATGCATTATGTTCATCAAACTAATTTTCGTTTAATTTCTTGTTAATTTCATATGACATATATGTTTTTCAGATACTTTTAACGTTTTAACATTTTTGAGGAGGTGATTTAAATAAATAAATAAATATTATTATAACTATTTTGAAAAAAATCGGGTTTGCTGAACGAAATGAAAATGAGTATGAATGAGCAAAAAAATAGAAATCTTTCGCGAAAAATTTATTAACAACGGAAAAATAGAATAAGTAAATCTCGTTTCACGATTAGATTAATACCAGTGAATCGTCTTGATCTCAATTGGAAATATTTGTTATACGACCATTAATATTTATAAGGTACAAAAATTGTATTTGACCAATCGAGTGATCAATCTTTGATTTTTTTTTCACATTTCTGTAAATGCAAAACAAAAAAATTAAACTTTCCAACAAAATTCATGATTGCTAATCTTTTAATTAAAATTAAAAAGGCTTATTTCCAACATAAGAATTTTGTTTAAAAATTTTCTCTTATTTAAATTATGTGCGACAATATAATTAAATGAAAAATTTACAACATTTTCATTCCATCTTATGCACTCAAAGCATAATTTTTCAAAAAACATGTAGAAACAATTCAAGCTAATTTGATTAGAAATCTGTTTTAATGATAATGTGCAGCACATATCCACACTTGAGGGGTTTATTACCCAAATGATAAATTAAAAATAAAATTTTTATTTTTTTTTTTTGTATTCTAAAGATAAAGAATTACATAACTATATAATTCAACATTAAAAATAACTTCTGTTTTGTCGTCCAATTTTAGGTTTATTTCAATTTAATGTACGTATATAAATATATATTATAAAAGTATTATAATATTCCATACATTGCATTAATTTAAGAAAAAGCGTTCATATACATTGGAAAATAATTTAATTTTAAGTTTTCATATCACTGAAAACTTTAAAATAAAAGTTCATTTGGTTAATTAAATTAATTTTATAGAAATATGTAGCAAAAAAACAATTTGTGTATCATACTTTAATTTGACATAATGTAAGTCTGTAACTTTCAAAACGTAGCTTAACAAGTGCACACAATATTGATTAAAAGTAAATTGAGAAAGTAATTTTTTTTTAATAAAAGTTTTGAATTTAAAATCAATTTCTGAAAAATTTTTAGTGAAAATTATTTAAACTTTTTCGTAATCAGACATTATGTATTTGTCATAAAATCTTGGTTGAGATCAAAGAAAAGTTAAAGTAAGGTTATATTAGAGTAAGTATGTTGGAAATGGTAAAACGCTGGAAGCCCTCTCTAAAAATAAAAAACTGGCCCAAAAAGTATATTCGAATATTTTTAAAGTATTTCGTAATTACTCGCGCTTTTTAAGTAGTTTACAACATTTCTGTGGATTTAAGTATATAGCTAAACACAAGTTTTCGCTTTTAATTTATAAATATAACTTTATTTGCTAAGATTCGAAATTCAACTTATTTACAACAATGTTTATTAGATTGTACATATAATAGAAGAGTATTATATGTTTTTTACAGTGGCATTTAATTTAAAAGTAAAATAAATCATTGCTACAAAAATGTTATGTTTTATGATGTTATGTTTTATGAAATGTTATGATTTTTTGTTAAGATAAGTTTTTTTTCCTTTTTTTTTAACTTTGTAGCATTTAATTCACTCTACTGTAACTCCTAGTTATGTATATAGTTAAAAAGTGCAACTACTGCATAAATTTAGTGATATAATATAGTTATGTGTATACAATAAAGTAACTACTTTATTTTGTGGATTTCAAAAACTATAACTTAATTTAAGAAGAAAAATATTCTTTTTTTTTTGAGAAAAATCATAAATTTTCTTTAAGTTCTTTAAGACGAGAAATGAATTTTCTTAACAAAAAAACAAAAAAAATAACTTGCAATATGATGCAGGTTTTGTGGTAAATATAGAGAAAAGTAAATAAAGATATTCTTGGAAATGTGAATATTTCACGGATACCAAAAAGGAGCAGCATCACAATCATAAAATGAGTTTAATGCGATGTACATCTTCAAAATAAACCTAATTTATTTTGTAAAATAAAAACAGCTGTGTATAAAATTTTTTTTTAAGTTTTGGTAAATTATGGTTTTTTAACGACCTGCATTTATAATATTTTCAAAGGCTCTAAGTAATTAAGAATTATTAAAATTAAAAAAAAAAAAATAGCTTTAGTCACATAATCAAGTGCAAATTTTCCTTAATTGAAAATATTGAATATTTTGTCCATGTCAAATATTTCTGTATATCGTGTCGCTAATTAGAAATTTATTTGAAAGTAGTTAATTTGAAATTTTTTAAAAGATATTAAGATGCAGGCTCGTGTCAGCCGTCAGTAGTGGTATTGCCCTTATCCTACGGCCCTTATAAACGGCTCCAAAAGTGTGAAAAACATGTTTCAGAATTATGAATTTTCGTAGAGAATAACCTAATTTAACGTGCAAGTAGAACAAAGTATCAAATTTCATGCATAATTCTATAAGCTTTAAAGGTCAAAATCGCAATTTTAAAGGCACAACATTTTTGTATTCACCCATATATTTAAAAAAACCTATTTGAAAATTATATCAAAATTTTCATTAGACAAAGTAATAAAGTAAATATTAGTAATTTGTTTTTTCCTTTTTTCATAAACAGAATTACAGACAGGTGTATAATATTATTTAATAAGGATATGGTTATCCTTTGACAGAAAAAATTAAATGTATTCTTTGTATAAATTCAGACGACACCTATACATTTTTTTTTTTGCTCCTCCTAATGAAATAGTTCCTTATTTTATATCGTGCACTATATACACGTAATATACTTAGTTATGTAAATACTGGAATATAAGGAAAGAAAAAAATTATGAAAAAAGGATACATAAGCTAGTTGATTAAATTTTGAAACATGTATAGAATTCTAAGCATAAACTATTTATATATGCTTATATAAATTGAATGTATATGTAAGTATTTTGAAGTCAAAGATAGGTTAAGTTTATGTTATTACACTTGTTTATGTGAGAATGATAATAATTAAAGGACTAACAACATAGAATTAATGAATTCTGATACAAAACTATGTTATTATAATATACAAGATACAAAGTAGGTACATACATTATGTACATTGTACAATATACTTATGTGTAGTATTTTAGATGAGAAAATGCACACGTGATTTGGATTTTTTAATCAAAATATTTTACTACATGCTGATTAAAACATAAATCTTAAAATTTTTTTTTTTATAAATAAAATTAAATAAGCTTATTTAAAAAGTAGGACTATGATGATGCAAAATAATATTTGCATCTATAATTTTAATAGTTTTTGGTTTAATTTTTATGCTTTTAGTTTTATGTTATAAAACCGACAATTTATAGTATTATGTAGATAACATTTTTGAACTTTTAATCATTAAATAATTTTTAATAATTTTCGATAAAATTTTTATGTTATAAAATCGATGGTGCATATATAGTTAACATTTTTGAAGTTATTTAGTAATATTAAAAGCTACATAATGTGAAAATTAATTGAAATCAATTCATTTTAAACACAATTTTATCATTAAGTCTCTAAAATAATAAAAATAAGTTTTCAGGACTGGTTCATAAATTTTTCTGTACATTTAACAATTATTAATCTTGAATCTTCGGAAATTAAATTATTTTTTCACCCAGGAGATATACTATATAATATATAGTATGTAAATTATTTAAATTAAACTCTAATGATTGAAGTTATTATACAGATCTTACGGGATACAGTAATGTGAAGAACCTTTAGAATCCTACAATTGTTTAAAGAAAAAAAATTGTGAAAAAGTATCTAATAAATGAAGTATGGTCAGGTTTTCCCTATTTCGATTTTATAAAAACTTTTGTGCTTAAGTATCACTCTAGCTCTAGTTCGAGTCAGGAAGATATATCGAATGGACCAACAAAACGAAAATGAACATCATGAAGCCAGTTTTTATGTAAAACGAGAAAAAAAGAGAAAAAAGAGGGACTAACGTTCAGATAGTAATTTCAATGCTCAGATGATTAATATTTTTAACTATTCCTAGTTTTCGTAGTATTTAAGAAGCTGTTGAATTTTAAGACTATAAATATGCCTAGATTATGGGTTTTGAATTTTTACTATATTACACTGGGCACATTTTTGTTGTATTTGTATATAATCTCTCTGGTTTTTATAAACAAGTGTTTCCATTCATACTTTGAAATAAAATTTAGCAAAATCTAAATCAACCAGGTATCATTATACAAAGTATAATTTGAAAAATTCTATTTTTTCCGCAAAGGTGTTATGAATTTTTTTTTGCAAGTAAATGTATTTTTCTAGAATCACTTTTACATCTAAATCTTAACTTCATTTTTCAGAATTTCCTGAATATATACTTTGAGCATCTATTTGCTTCTAAAAAGAAGTTTTTTTTTTTTGTAAAAACATAATAACTTAAAATCTTCTTATACTATACATAGTATATAATATAAATATATTATTATTAAAAAAAATAAAAATTTCTAGAATTTTGTTCATCTACCGTGAAATTAAACTAGTTTTAGTTGTCCTTTGGTTGTAAAAATTGTTAAACGAAAAATTTTTGAAAATATAGTTTCAAAAAACAAAAAAAAAAAACAACAACAACCAACCAACATTATAAATTTTCTCTTTGAACATATAAGCGTGTGGAAAATTTGAAGTTTATAAGAATTTTATGTACATACATCGAAACTAGTGATTTATTTTGAAAAGTTTTCAGAATAATAAATTTTTCATTTGACATAGGATTTGTCAGATTATTCGTTCATATATGAACATAAATATTTATATAACATAAGTATATAATATCTCAATAGTCAAGCCTATTATTAATTGTATAATATAATATTTTAAAGATAGATTTTAAACTTATCAAAAAAGTTTTAAAAAGTATGTGTTAGTCCAAAATAAAAAAAAAAAATGTTAATTATATTTAAATTTTTGTTTTAAACTTATTTGATTAAAATATTTCATGTCAAACAGGTTTTTAATAATGCAGAGACGAAGTTCTTATTATGAGCTAGATATTGTAAATACACACTGGTAAAAATTTTTAGTGATTTCACATGACTTATCGTTGGCTTTTTCTATCCAACGATAATTAATGAACTATTACATTTTGTTTTTCCAAAATGTAAATTTTCACCTGGTTTGTACTTTTACAGTTTTACAGAATGTAGTTTTAGACACCAAAACCATCTAATTTTACTTTAAAAATACATATTACTTTTCCAGAATTATGTAATTTTAGAAATGTGTATAGAAACTCAGTTTGATTTGCAAAAGTACAAAAAATTCAGTAAATTTGCAGAATTTGTGTAATATTGTAACGTAAAATTCTGTAATATTCAATAAACAAAATCTTACCTGGTAGATACTGTAAATTTACGCTAGCAGTGTAAAGTTGTGTGTAATTTTACATTATTTTTTACAGAGCATATAACTGTGTATAGATAATATAAAGATTTTCTAAATTTATAAACGTTTTCTTTCAAAGTTTCCAATTTTCACCTTTAAAGGGACTAATGTTCCGTCTCCAATCTTTAAAAAAAAAAAATTTCAGGCTTATACATATATAAAAAACCAAAGTTCTAGTGGCTCTAATGAAACTTCTAACATCCACAAAATAAAAACCTTTCAAAAAAACCCTACCCAACTGACATTTTTGAAAACTTCATTTCATTTTATTATTCCGTATCTATTCTAATTCTTTTTAGAGAAAAAAATTTTCAGTATAGTATTATGTTTTTAATTCCTATCATTTCTTATCAAAATCTTTGAAATTAATTGAGCGCTTTATAAAGTTTGAATCGATTTAATTGTTCGTAGTTCACGTAGGACTGGAATTTGGATTAGGTATAAAATGCTGTATTTTTTAATTTTATAAATGGTTCCCATAATCTTAATTCTTAAATCTCTTCGCTTGACTCAAATATTTATAACTATTTTACAAATATACATGTATAAAGATAATTAAAAATAAGTAGGTGTAACTAATTTGAATATGTTTCTCTTATTAATTGAATTAACAATTCCTAAATTTAACTTGTTACATATACAATACATAAACGAAACCTAAAATAAAAAATGTAAAATTAGGAATGCCGCCATTATTCAGGATTTTAACTATTACTTTTATACGGTAAAAAAGTTAAATTGTGTGAAATTGTACGAACGTGCTATATATTGAAAGATATCAAACTCAAACTATATTTAGTATTTTAAATTTTCTTACTGTTCGAAAAATTAATAACGAAAAGGAAAAGTGTACTACTTAGACATGATAAGTCGAGACAAAGTTTTCGTATATATAACAACTCAATATATTCTTTTTTTAAGCCTTAAGACAATATGTAAACATTTTGTTGAAAGAAATCCGTGTGCTTTATATTTTTTATAGGTAATATAGTCACCAATTTATTAACACTAATTTATTTACAAAAAGTAAAAAAATACAGGTATATAAAGAAGCATAACATAATTTTGACTGCTTGATCCTGAATTCAAATATTTACACAAAAAAAAATAAATATTAAACTTCAAGATAAACAGAAAATAAATAAAATAATTTTAAGGTTATGTGTTGATCCTTTTTATAAAATACGGAAGGATCAGTTGAATTTGTAAAGTATTTTATTATCATTTCGTTTTTTTTTTTTTTATTATTTTTTGTTAACAGATGTGAAAATAAAAAAAAATATATACATAAGTAGATTTATGTGGGAAAATGTACAATTTAAATATAAACCATTTTCATTTTCTTTTTTAATTTTTTTTTTGTTTTGGGAGGAAAAGAATTCAACAAGAAAATACTGAATAAAATTTATTGCATTTGCAATAAAAACAACTTAAGCACCTTAGGTTGAAGAAAGTGAAGTTTGTTTTTTTTTTCGTCTGAAGAAAATGGAAAGAAATTTATTTAAATTTATCTGATTTTTTTTGTAAGGAATTTTTATTCTTTTAGTTGGACAAATAGTTTTTTATTCGTTCAATTTTGAGTACTAAATTTAATGGCAAAAGTTAAAAAAACATAATATTTTATAATAAATTTTATTAAAAAAAATTTGAATTTCAATTAAATATTATATGATTATAAAAATTGACATTTATATATATAGTTTGTGATCCTATGATTCAGAATTTCATTTAATTCAATCAATATTATTTTCTTCTATCAGTAACGCAGAAGTAGAATGTATTTCAAGTTTTATTTAAAAATTGAAATTGTCAATGTGAAATATTACATACCCAGGGCACATTAATGTCTACTTCTTCTAGGTCTAACGAAATATCTCTAGTAAGTAATTCTTTGTGTATTTAACATGTTCCTGTTTAGTTTTTCTATACTATGGGAAAACTACTTTTAAAACATGAAAGGAACAAGTTTTGGAACCGATACATGTATATCGTTGGAGTTTGTCAAAGGCATAATCAGAGGCTGTTTTAATGGTGTCGGGGCCCGTGGCGCTGAAAAAAATTTCAGATTTTGGTAGATACTGTGTTTTCCACTATGACTGCAGTATAAGGAACATTTTGTAAAATTCACGTTTCCATGGCATTGTGAATAGAATAGAAGCTACAATTTTCTATCGCGGGGCACCTGGCGAGCGCCATGTGCGACGCCCGTTAGAACCGCTTCTGGGCATAATTGTCGGCAATATTTCTTAATAATTTTAGGCGAACTAGACGAAGTTTACAATTTTATTAACAAAAATTTTAAGAACAATATGTTACTTACATTTCGTCTGTCATCTCTCGTACTGTAGTAAATGATTTTTAATTTTTTTTCAAGAGAGATGATTTTTAAAGTTTTATTTATCTTAAATTCATTTTAAAATTAAAGTTACGCCATTCATATTGTTTTATTTTTTGACAGAATAAAAAATAATTTTGGAAATCCGTCACGACTGAATTAAAAGACCTAAAATCATTAAAAAACCTAAAATCTGAAAATTGTCTAAATGTGAATTACATATTTTAAGGTAGATATTATTTTATTAGAAATAGGAAATTTTTGTTAGAAGTCAACGAGTAAGTATAAATTGAAAAAGATGGTTCAAAATTCAAATATTAAAAGAAAATTGGTAAATCTACATTATTCTCTCGTTATTTTAAGTGTGTGTTTATTTTTTCTTTTTTCGTCGATTCACAATAAATATATATACTAGCTGGATACTATTAAAACAGATATTTATGTCAAGATGATGAAGTCCTATATAGATTTCTATCCAAATCAAATTATAAGTTATCCTTGAAGTTTTATTTAAACAGAGATGAACAAAAAAAAAAGTACCTAAACTGAAGAATTTTCTTTTATTTTTTTTATTATATATATTTTTGTTTACTTACATTGTGTCCTCAGCAGTAGAAATATGCAATTCAAATATGAAATTTTCACAAAACCCATTTTAATCTGACAACCAAAGCTGGATCAATAAAATTTTTCTGCTTTTTAGCAAACATTAGCAATTTTTATTATTATTTTATTTTATATACTTTCTATTATTTATTTAACACTTCTACAGTTTATTAAAAATTTTAAGTTTCTTGGCATTTAGAAAAAAAAAAGAAAAAAAAAAACAAACAAAAATTAAAAATTAAATTCTGAATTTCAATTCAATTCAATTCAATGATTTCTATTTTTTTTTTTTTTTTTTTGTTCACAAATCTTCAAAATTTTCAACTTTTCAATTTTAATTTCATATTATTTTTATTTTGGGAAAAAAAATTTATTTTTTATGTATTTTGATATCTATGTATCTTCACCAAAATAAGAAAAAAAAAAAAGGTAAAAAAAATATATAGGTACTATTTTTTTAAAGTAAAGTTGATGTTGATGATACTGTGGTACTATAATGTATACTATATATTCACAAAAACAACACACAGGTATTATAAATTATATATTTATTAATTATTTTAATTATTTTAATGATTTTAATAAATAGTTATAATTTAATAATTTAAAATAAAAATAAGGGAAACTAGAATGTGTCGATAATTTATTAGGTTCTTTATAGTACAAGATATATAATATATATTACAATATATTAAGATAAAGTTGAAGTGTCAAAAAATTTTATGGAAAGCAAGCAAAAATTTAAGATTACACTATTAATTATAGCGAATAATTGAAGTCGATTTATTTTATTACAAAATATTGTAAATAAGGCCTTACTCAAAATTAACTATGGAAAACTTTTGTTTGAGCTATTAAAATCATCCATATTACATAATATATTAAATTGGCATCCAAATACCGCCTGAATTTTCAATAGTAAGAAAAACAAAAAAAAATTTTTTTGAATTATTATATTTTTTGAAAAAAGAAAAAATTCATTCTCTTTAAATTTAATTTTAATTTTTGGGATAATAAAAGCTTATTGCATAATACATTTTTATGCAATTATTTAATACATCATCGCCAAATGGCTACAAAAAAATGTTTTTAAAAAATATGATTCAACATTTTTTGTTTTTTATTTTTTTTTTTGAAAAAAAAAAAAATTTTAAGTATATTTTGTATTATGTAATTTTTTAAATTAAAATAAATCTTTAATGTAACATGCTTTTATAAAATTTGTATTTTTTATTTATAGTAATAATGCGAATGATTCCATTATATATATTGTTAGCATACATTAAATGCTAACAATATATACAATGTATAAATTAATGATCTAATTTTTATGTAACCCTTTTAAATTCAACATAAATTAATTAAGCATTGAATTTAAACCGCAAAAGTTATCGACTTTAAAAAATCCTGTTCTGATTACTATCATTTTAATCTTGCGATTCCCCGATAATTATATCCTGAAAACAAATCAGGTAAACATCAAGTTAAAAAAAAAAACAAATGAAAGTTCGGTTGAGAACATTGTTAATGAAATCAATCATTAAGTAAGCACTACGCTGAAGAAAAAGATGATCAAAAAAATTACGTTATCTATGAATGCTGCTCAAAATAAACTAAGTAAATATATACAATAATTTATCATTGCAAGATTATTTTAATTTTTTTATTTACTTTTTGGATTTGTATAACAATATTCACTTTGCATAACAGAACGTGAAGTACAATTTTTAAAAATTTAATTTATCCAAAAAATAAAAAAAAAATAAGTAAAATATTAAATATTTTTTGTTATGATCTCACGAAAAATATATTTAATTTCATTTTTCTCTACTTACATATATATATGTATATTTATTTTTATTTTATTAAATAAACTTAACCCAATCTGGTAATAAAATTTATTTAAAAAATTACCTAGAAATTCGTATAAACAACAATTCAACATTTCGTTATATTTTTATAAGTTACATTGTTGTATACAAGGGTAGAATAGGGTTATTCTATACATTTATGTGTATAGTTTTTTTTTTATATCAAAGTATAACGTAAGATAACACAATTGCACTTTAACTCTTTTATGGTTAAGAGTTATCCTTGAAAGTTATATATTTATGTACACATATAATAGTATATTGTTATTGCGGTGGGTGTATTCTGTGGCATTTTTTGGATATTGTGAAATTTCCTATTTTTTTTTTATTTTATATATATAGATACATATTCTTCTATCTTTTTTATTTTATTTTTTTTGAATTTTAAGTATTCTAGACATTAAATTTTAGTTTATATTTGCCTTTAGTACATAGCAAAAGTATAAAAAATAAAAAAAAATAAAAAAATAACGTTAAATTGGAAAATTTTTAAGTTTTATTTTAACTTTGTATTGCGATAAGTTTGTAAATACCAAAAAGATTTTTAATTGTATCCTTTTTTTAATTTAGAAATTTTTGCTATTATGGTGTAAAATAATATATGATACTTAAATTCTTGAATTATGCCAAAAATGTATGTTCATTAGAATGTTTCCAACTGTCCCTGCAGATTCTGAAATTTAGAAACCGAATATAACCTCTTCGTTCTTCTTAGATATTTTCTTCGAACAAGTGCATTACGATTTTTGATTTTGGAGACATATCATATCTCATTTCCATTTTGGAGTCTTGTAGTATTCAAGGCCTTGTAATTTTCTCCTTATTTTGTGTAATTTTAATGAATCTTGATTTTCCTAATATTTTTGAATTTGATTGTCATAAATGGAATAAAATTTTTGATTGTGCGAACTAAAAATAAATAATGTCGTTTATTCCTAGACTGAATGAAAAGTTAAAAATGTTTATATGGGAATATCATGGAAAAAGGCTTTACATTTTATTTATTCGAAGCAAGATATTTTTTTTTTATTTAAGATGCACTTGTACACTTTTATAATTTCTATAAATTTTATTTATTTTTATTTTAAGTTTTTTGTCAAAAAAATAAATATATTTATTTAAAAAATATGCATATAATAATATCCCAGAAGTACACAGAGAACAACATGAAAAATATTTATATATATTTTTTTTAATTGAAAGAAAAACAAACACAAATATCATTTTGATATCAAAAATCATAAAAAAAAACATTATTTTATTATTCTATCAAGTAAATTATTAACGAAGTAAATTATACCAGTCAAATGTGAGAAAAAAAAAGAAATAGACTTAGTTTAAAATACAAATTAATCCAGTAGTTATATTATCTGAACGTTGCAAATAAATATATAAAAAAGAAGGCAGCTTTGCTTCCTACATGTTGACATAATAAGTCTAAGCCGTTTTTCATAATAACCCTATTTAGGTAGAAACATTTTGTAATAGGAAGATGAAACATAGTATGTATTGGCAATTGTATTCAAATGTATAAATGTTTTTCTATTTTTAAATTTTATTAAGAAAAGGATTAATTTTATTTTTTAATTTTAATTTGACTTTTTACGAAAAAAAATTTCTTAAGAATTAATAATTTATACAGCTATAATAATAATAACCGAGATATGAAATTAGTTTAAGGAAAATTCTTTCGAAATTAAATTTTTTTTATTCAACCAAATAAAGTATGATAAAATTGATTTTTTTTTACAATATTTAAAAATAACATACGAATAGAAATAAAATATTAAGTTTAACTTTCATTCTACAAATTAATCCCTAATTAAACTTAAAGTACCAACAACTGAATACAAAATTGATAACTCAAGTCTTTTAAGTTCAAATGTTCAGCTTACATATATCAAACAAAATCGTACAACTTTTTTTTTAACAAAATATCTGAACTGTGATCATAATTTGCATTATTTCAGAATTGTCGACCAATGCAATTAAATTAAGAATAATGGTTTTCAATACCATTTTCTTGAAGAGGGATGATAAAACATTTTCTAGACAAAATTAAGCCCAAAGCAAGATAATTAAGGGTATTTCTGCATATTTCCGTTTATCTCCACATTCGCATCAAAATTTTAATATTTTTTTTTAGGTTACAAATAATTTTAACGATGCGGTAACGCGAAGCTGCGTATATTTTCATGATGTTGCTATATTGCGTTCAAGTAGAAACTCGTATTATTGTGTTACTTGTCTATAAGTTGTTTAAAAAGTAATGATAGTTAATAGTGTTAAACCTCACTATTAACTCTTTAATTATATCTTTTAAATGAAAAACATTTTTAATATATTTTTTAAAGCCCATTCAGCACACAAAAACTTTATTACAGAAAAAAAAATGTATTTCATTGGAAATTACCTCATTATGTTACCTTGTACAACAAAGTATGTAACGTATATAGATTCTACTACTTACATTAATTAAACTTTAAAGTGCAAAAAAAAAATTATTCTTTCTTTTATAAAGAAAAAAAAAAGTTTTATTTTCAAGGAACAATTAATTCTGCACTTTTAATAGTGTTAAGACTTTATACAACAATAAGAAATCTTTGTTAAATCTAGATATTTGCAAGAAATTTAACACAATGAAAGTTTATTTTCGCAGCATAAACAAGAAAAAAAACAGCAACAAACAACAACAATGTATATTGAAATGAGAAGAAAAATGCATTTAAAGTCATTTAAAAAAGCATGAAATTTGAAAGTTTATTATTCTGTCTGTAATTTCTGTTTTTATATAATATTTTATAACAAAATAAAAATAAAAAAAAATTAAATAAAAATAACCCCGTGAAAATCATAAAAACTTTTCTGAAAATTTATGTCTCATTTGTTGCACAACGTACCTCTGCATATATCCAACTATATGTGTTCCTGAGTTGAAAAACATTTTGTAAAAAATTTGAATAAGAATGTTGAGAAAAAGATTGTGTACTTAAAGATCAAATAAATTTCAATTTCACGTGACTTTTGAAAGTACATATTGGAATCACAAAGTTTTAATGAGTATGTTCTATAAAGTAGTAAAAAATTTTAATAACTTATTCGTACCTGTTATCATAAATTTTAAGCCAACCTTTAACTCAGTAGAGTGTAAGCACTAGGACTTTAAAAAAATAAAATTAAAAACTAAATAATTTGCTCTTTAACTTTGTAATTGGAAAGTCATAATGATTTCATCATCACTGAGTATTATTTTTAAAGCACTTCAGTCCAAGTTATCGATTCGAAAAATTAATACATTAGTTTGATTTAAGTTCTTAATTTTAGATTACAAAATCTAAAATTTCAGACCACGTCTGTAAAGTTAGAACAAAGCTTTAAGATGTAAAAAAAACTTTGAATGGAGTTTTTAATAAATCTTTTTATATTCAACTTTAACATAACACTACTGACTGACATAGAACTACCTGTACGGAAAGGGCAAAAAATGTTATTTGATGATTTATTATTGAAAAAAAAATTATATTAAATTTGGAATAAATTCATCTTATTGTACGAAAAAAAATAAATCTAATCTCAACAAAAATATTAAAATCGTGCAATAAAAATCATATTAAAATAATTTATGTTTTACTATTCCCTTTGCACATTTTGCAATTTCTCATTCCATACATTACTTACATTCAAATGGCCTATAGGGTAAGAGTGGTACCCTTCGACATCTTAACGGATTTTGATAAAAATAGTATAATTTTCAACAGATTTTTATAATGAATTTAATTTTAAATCATATTTTGGGATTTAACCTTTCAAATTAAATGATTTCTTCTTCTAAATTACAGTCAGATTTTAAATAATTTGCATTTAAAAAAAACACTTTTTTTTTAATCCTCCCTCTGAGTGGAATGCTTCGTCCATATCCGAGGATGCTTCGACAATTGAAGGGTTGCTTCAAAAGTTGTACGAATTTTTTTTTTTCTTAAAAAAAAAATTTATTTCTTTTTATAATAATTCAAAAAAATAACATTTGATAAAATAATAAAATAATCAACAAAAATTAAATAAATCACATTCTTGGATTTTAGTAAACAAAAAAAAAAGCATACCTTGTACCGATTAAAAAGGCATCCCACTTTTTTTTCTTTTTTTTTTATCATAATACTCGTAAAAATAAAAAATGATTATTTTATTTATTAGAAATATTTTTAATAATATTTTTCTATAATAAAAAAATCATTTTTGAAAATAAAACTAATAAATAAAATAAAAAAAAAAAAAAATTAATTCCTTCGAAAATTAAAAAATCTAGTTTTTGTATTTGACACCTGCAAACACATGTTACCTGATTTAATCTTTTAGTGAGTCAATTTTAATTTAACAACTTCGCTACACTTCAGGTTACCAACCATGAATTTCTTGGTTTGAAAATAGGTTGGCGAATGGGGTGGCACACTTAATAAAAGATGGTTTGGATTGAAATTAAAAAAAAAAAATTTTTGTAAAATTAAATTTTAATTTTCGTAATATAAAAAAAAAATTTTAATTTTTGTAATTTAAAGAAAAAATGCAAAATAAAAACAATAATCAGTTTTTTTTTTAAATATTTTGATTTTTTATTTTTTTTGACAACCGACAATGTATTTTTTTTTTTTTTTTTATATTGAAACATTTTAAATCATGATTTTTTCTGTAAATTTTCCGCAAATTGACAGCTTATACCTTTTTTTTTTTAAATGCAATAAAACTATGTAGTGAAATTTCTAGGTTTGTGTCGAACCGACTTTCAAACCATGAAAAAAAAAATAAAAATTTTATATGGCAAACCAGGTACCAAACACAGAACGAACCTATTTTTTTCTGCAAAACATGGAATTCGATGTTTGTAACCTGAAGTGTAGCGACATTTACGACGAGCTTTTAACTCATTGATTTCGATCGAAATTTGGCAAAGTCACCACTCTTACCCTACCTTTTTAAATAATATTGGCTGTGTAGAAATAATATAATTTTTTAAATTTAAAAAATTTAATTATTTTTATTCACGGCATTTCCTGAATGATTTAACACCGATTTATGTTGCCTTAGACCTAACACTAACTTGAACTAAATTAGTCTGCTTCAAGGGCAAAGATGAAAATGCGTTTTTAATTTTTAAAATATGGATTAGCCCCTAAAATAAATATAGAAATTTTAATCTTTCACATTTTGTACCTAATCAAATTTTCCTAAGCAATTAGTTTCAATTTATTATAAAATAGACAATAATACAAAACCTCTGGGATAATATTTTTTCAAGGTAGATCCATGTATAAATTGAATTTTCATTTATTTACTTCTGTAATTTTGAATGCGATATGAATATTTTGTCATTTGATTTTAAAATATTTCCTAACAAAATATATCTAACATGACATGTGGAGTACATTTTTGTAAGTATGTATCTCTATTTATTTGTTGGTATACTATTCCCTTGTGGAAAATTATTTATTAAATTTTATGAATATAAATTCTAAAATTACTTTCTAAAATGAGATTAACAAAATTTTCTTGTGATTAAGAATATACTTGAAGTATGCTTACGAGATTAATTTTTTTTTTATTTTTTTTTTATTTTTAACTAATTCATCAAAATTAATTTTGCAACATTTATAATTTTTTTTTTAATCCCAAGTGACTAAAATACAATAAATTTTACTAACTTACGAAAAAATGTATAATAATTTTTTTTTAGCCTTACATTGTCCTATATATTTTATTTGGAAAAAAAACAACTGCATTTTTTCATAATACATACTTTATAATAATTTTTTTTTTTGCTATATTTGGAATTGTTATTTCCGGATTTCTTCTAAAAAAATTATTATATTCCTTAATATATAGTAGTTGTATAACATTGGAAATGGTTTTATGTTAAGATTGCCAAAAATAAAAAAAAATTTATTGTAGTAAAATGTTCAGAAAATGAGGGTCATTTGATATGTTCTTCTGTGTACAGTGACTACCAAAATATGTTTAACAACAACATTGAAGAACAATATCTAAACAAAATTAGAATGCATTTATATATTTCGCGCAATTCCACCGAGGACCACAAGTAACTTCAACAATATTTCTATAAGCTTAAGAAACTCATTGTAAGAAACTTTAATAATGTATTTTAAAAGTGCGGACTTTTGTATAAACTATACATAAAATCTTTGAAAGATCTTAGATTAACTGCGACTTTATATATAAATATTAATCATTATTACATTCATAAGATATCAAACTACAAAACATCAACATTTACTTCAGAGCTGGCATCAATGCAAACCAATTTTCAATCAATTGATCATAGAATAGTATCATCAGAATGTTTCTATGATGTTTTTGAAATATTTCCCAAAAAAAAAAACTAACAGAGTTAACCAAAGTAATCTATTTTGGATATTTTTATTTAATTAGAATTTTTGTTATTAATGAGATAGAATAAATCAATTCGAGGTATTTTCAAAAAAAAAATGTAAAAATTTACAAAATTATTTAATAAATAAAATTGAAATAACTTTTCTCATTAGCAACCCTAAAATATTTTAACAATAAGAAAATATTGTAAATTATTGAAGTTTTCAAATTTAACCATCATAACACAATGATAAATTCTCAAGTTCTGAAGAAAATACTATATATAACTAAAAAAAACTATAAAACTAAAAAAAAAAAAATAAACTTTTATTTTTGACTTTCCAAAAAAAAAAATAATTCTTTATCTTAATGTTCTTTTTATTCCCATAAATAAAAGTATTTTGCATTGTTGAATATTATGATCAGAATTCAATATGCTTCTTTATCTCTGCGTCTACGCATTTAGGCGGTAAGCATTGCTTCTAACTGAAAGATTTTTGTGACACATTTATTATCTCTGTACTATTCTCGTTTATGTTGGAGCGATGATAAACGAAAAAAACTGCGATAGAAGAGAAAATGTTTATATTCTTTTTAATAAAGCTGTTGCACCATTCGGAGCGGCCGATTATGGTAAAATTCATTCATTTTTTTATCTGCTAGTTGGTTGATAAATTATTGAATTAATTTTTTCGTCAATAAATTGGATTTCAACTTCAAAAAACTGCGATAGAAGAGAAAATGTTTATATTCTTTTTAATAAAGCTGTTGCACCATTCGGAGCGGCCGATTATGGTAAAATTCATTCATTTTTTTATCTGCTAGTAGGTTGATAAATTATTGAATTAATTTTTTCGTCAATAAATTGGATTTCAACTTCACTTCCAAAATATAATTAAAAATCATACACAACCAAGTTTATATTGCAGATCTTATCTTTTATTGCCATTCAAAGATAAACGTATTCTTTGAAAACATTCGGTTCAAAAAATTTTGATTTCAATTTAGTTTCAACTATCATCATGATTAATTTTTGTAGTTTGTCAAAAAGTTTGACATAAGGATCTTTTATTCAGATTCCATTTTCGAATGGTAATAAACTCATTCTTCTGACTGTGTTGATAACACTTTTTTTTTTCATTTTAATTCATTATATTGAAAAAAAAAAGAAGAAGAATCCTTGCACCATAAATTTTACCGTTAGTTCTTAAAAAATAAAAGCATATTATTATATAACGTATTTTATATGCTATAAAAAAGCATAAAAGAAAACTACTAAAAGAGCGAAGCATTAAATTGCATTAAAAATTCATATCAAAACGAATCATGTTTTAATATTTCTCATAATTTTTTTTTATTTTTATTTTTTTTTTTGTAAATAAAAATTGTATTTTATTTATTTTTTATTTAACACTTTTTCAGTTTTTTTTCATATTTTTTTTATGCTTTTTCAGCTTAGCACTGGTACTTTATCAAAACTTTTAATGTTTTTTTATGTAAAAAATACTGAATAATTCTTTTTAACTCAATTATGCTCACAATGAAAATATATACTTAGCTAAGTTAATTCAATTCAAAGAAAGTTAAATTAAGTTATATTGGCATAAACACAATTCGTAAGAATGTTTAATATAGATAACAAAATTCTACTTTTCCCTCCAATTATATACTTGTTCGCCCGTAATAAGTAAAACATGTTTTTTATTCAGGAAAATGCGTTTTCCGTGAAAATATTCATAAAAAAAGATCAATTAGGCTATTTTAAAATCACATTGGATTCGTTATATTATCAAATCAATTTCAGCTCTTAATATAAAGAATAATTAATATTCAAAAAAATATTCTCAAAAGAGGGTACATTTAAACTTCACAACTGCATTATTATGGAAAAAAAATTACGGATAATTGACTTAATACATCACAAAGATAATTGAAGATTGATTTCAACTGGTGGATGAATACATCCTTTTGGATTCATTCATGAGTTTAAAATCCATCATTGTTTTTGCCATTGTCATAAATATGCATAAAGGTAGTATACTATTATGTTCTTATATTCTTATTAATAATATCAATAATCTTTGATCTTGAATCGATTAATTGCGATTCAAAGCTGAAATAATTTAATGGATCACGAAGCACAACACAACAGAAAGCTTAATAGAAATGAATATTGAGCAAATTCAACTATACATCTACATTCATTAAAGTTTGGTTTATATTGGCATTAAAAGTATAACAAAATGCATAATATTTGGCTGAGATTGAGAATTAATCCTTTTGCATATTAAATCCTTTTTGACATAATAAATTTTTCAGCATGTACCAAAAAAAAAACTTTTATATCGAAAAAAGGACAGACATAATAAAATTAGAAAAACCATAAACATTTTAATTATTGTAAATTTCAGTTTGCATCGTAGAAAAAGTTTTTCTTTAGCGCTCTTTCCATTTAACAATAATTAGTAAGTTAAGTTGTATAGTGGGCTAAAAAAAAAGGAAGTCTTAAAATTTCTTAAAGTTTCTTCTTCAAAATAAAAATACTTATGATTCTTCTGTATTCGATAGAACTCAAATGCATTAGTGCTAGATAAAAAGAACTTGAAATAATAGTTAGATAGCCTTATCCCTAGAAACTATTGAATATTAAAGTTCTTTAGACAACAATTTCGAATAACATTTGAAAATTAAACTGTGTTTAGTGTCCAATTTAACAATACACAACAAAGCAAAATCATTCTTACTATTGAAATGATAACTAATAACAGATAGTTTATTACTAAGCTGTCATTGTCATACAGCTGTATTTAAAATAAAAATATTTTTAACATTGTTTGCCATCATTTAAGAAATTTCTATAAAATTCAAACTAATATTGAAACAATATTATGAAGTAAAATTAATTGAGATTAGAACATTGTTTCTAAAAAATATAGTGTTCCGAATCATGTTTCTGATCGAGATGCTTTAATTTATTGAAATAAAGATTCACTTTAAATATTTTTGAGCAATATTGCAGATTTAAAAACAAAATTATATTTCATTCGATTATTAAAGCATTATGTCAAATTTTTACATAGAATTCTATAAATAATTATTAGAATTTTATTTCCTCTACAAATGGAGAAGGACCCTAGAAGATTTAATAAATTTTCACAAACTTTTTTTAATTCGAGTCAAATTTTTATATTTAAACTTATATTCACGACATCACGTCAAAAAAATTTTAACTCGACTATCAATGCTTCTAAAAAAAAAACTTTTTTATCGTGATACCTTATGTGCAGCTTTTTTAAATTATTATAATCGTTATATTATGTTTTATAGTTTTTAAGTGTTTCAAACAAAAATTTCCGGAAAACAGGCTCTATTTTTAGAACCAATTTTGTATTATTCGTGTTCTAAGCATGACAGTTTGAAAATTGTTATTTAATTACCAAACTATTAACAAAAAAGAAAATTCAAATTTTTATTAACATAAAATAAATAAATTTATAGTATGAGTTTAATTCATTATTAATTCAATTTTAATAACTAATTATAATTTTTATATATAGAAAAAAAATAATTTTAGATTTTTTTATTTTTATTATTTTTAATTTGTTATAATAATTTTCTATTAATTTTTTTATTTTTGTTGCACAAGCAATTATTTTAATTTTGTTAATTAAAATCGAAACAAAATAAAATTTCTGAATTATAATGAATTGAAAAACCAAACCGGTTTTTCAAATTTCAAAAATAAATTAATTTTTGTTTCCCGCAATTTTAAACCATCCACGACAAACCGCCAGGATGAACTAAAAAATAAAAAAGGATAACAATTATTTTTTTTTTTTTTTTTTGTTCATAAAAAGAATTCATTTCTGTAAAAATGAAAAATACTTAGAAAATTTTCCTTTACAGAAATTGCATTTTCTTTTAGTTCTTGCAGAATTTAATGTTGTGTTTATAATGTTTGAATGGTTGTTCGTATTTTGTTGGAAATTAGTTTCGAACATTGTGTTTGAAACATATAATATTGTTTATTTAGTTTATTGTTTATGTTTGTGATATTTTAGAGAAGAAGCTTTTGGAAAAAAATCTTTAATACAAAATTTTCCGTCGGTTTTTTTTCCACGAGTTGAATTTACAGAAAAATACGAAGAAATAAAATTTTATTTACTTTGTTTGATTTATTATTATAATTTTTTATTTCAAGCGCAGATAAAAAAAACTTGAAAATCTATGACTTTAACTAATGACTATTATTATACTATTTTTTTAAAGGTAAATTCATTAAACCTTAATGGCTTCGAGAGGTGTAACGAGCCAATGATTGCAATATTGGAAGTGATTTTCGATTATTTCACATGATTTCAAATAGTTCTAAAATTGATTTAAGTATTTACTTATTGCAAATGATTGCAATAAAAGTGATTTCATTTGTGACAAACCACTCGATTGGCTTAACATTATCCATCGTATCGATATTTGATGTTTCATAACTAATTAGTAACTCAGTGTCTAAAGAAAATTTCTTAAAATAATCTTAATGAATGTGCGTTTGTTTTCTGAAATCTCCTAAATTCAACAAATTTGAACTTCGTCATGTTTATTAATTTTATACGAGAATTTGTGTTTTTTAAAAAGTTTTTGCGCGAATCTCGACCAATTGATAGTAGACCTACAGAATTTTCATTGCACTTTGTCCAAGAGAAATCGTTTTGTGAGATTATTAATTCTATTCTATACCGAATTTCCACTTATTATTCCTTATAAAAAAACCGATATTAAATGAAACCTAACATTAAAAAATAAAAGTTGTTAAACAATTTTGTGGGTTGATAGTACTTTATGACGATTGTGAAGTGATATCAGAAAACCATGAGAAGATGTTCAAAAATTAAAAACTTGAAATATTTTAAAATATGACCAATATCCATCATTTTCGGAATTATTCAGTGTGTACACAATTTTTAATCATTTAATGTTAATTTTTTTTTTTTTTGACACAATAACACTTTTGAAAAAATTTTCCTTTCATAAAATTCTTTCTATAAACATTTATATTGCAAAATTTCTTAAAAATTTAAATTTTCTTTCCACATTTTATATAGAACTCATTTTCAAAATTCATTTTTAAATGCAATAAAATTTATAATGTCATCCAAATTGCTAAAAAAAAATTCTATTGAGCAAAAAATTTAAGTTATATATGTTAAAACGAAAAATACCTATATATGTACTATAATATATTGAAAATATTCCAATACAAATTGTTCATTTATGGTTAAAACAAAAAAAAACGTTTTTTTTTTTCTTCTTGTTTTTTGGTATTTGGTATATTGTAGAATATATAACTATTTCAAAAGAAAAAAAAATGTTTTTGATATAAAATGACTTGATAATGTCATCATGATATCCCGATGCTACGTGTATCATGTATTTGTCTTTGAATGCATTTTAAAAAAAAAATAAAAATGTACTAAGGGATAAGTTAAAAAATATTTTATGGAAGCATGAGATTGATCAAATTAAAATATACAGTAATATATAAAATAAATAGTTTTCTATACAAAAAAAATCTGTCATGTCGAGAAAAAATTAACATTATTTAAAAAAAAAAAAAAAGTTACAGGCAAACTAGACAATAAATAATTAATCAGGCAAGTAGACAAACAAAATAGCGCGAGAATTCCATTAAACAAAAAATTTTACTTGAAATATATATAATTGTTAGTCTGTTTTTCATCAATTATTTGCCCGGCAATAGAACGCTTTTAACTATGACGCAAAACTAGACCGTTTGAGAGTCAAATATGGGCTTATATGTGCTGCTCGCAAACTATGAGATAATATTTTATGATTATACGGGTTTTGAAGTTAGAAGGTATCTCAACCACTGTCAAATAATTAACGTATAAACTTTTTGTTTAATGTTTGCAAGTTTTTTAGACATAGAAAATTCCAATATCAATCAACGACTCTATAACAGGCTGTATACAAGGCACTGTTGAAAATATTTTAAGCACTCATATGGTACGATAGAAAAAAAATTTACACGACAAGGTTTGTTTTTTCTTCGACATTTTCAAATACTAGAAATATATTTGATTCTCTAAGCTCAAATTTAAAACACATCCTTGAATTAAATTTTTTTTTTTGTTGGTTTTTGAAAAAAGATATTTACTAGACGGAAATTCTATTTAAAAAAATTTTTTTTTATCCTCATTTATTGTTAACCACAGGTATTATATTGTGTCCATTAAGTTTTATAAACATCTCGAAATATGGTTATAAACACTTTATAAATACCAATTTGAAGGATTTAAATTTTTATAAATACTATACATTAAAATTAAAATTAAAAACTTAACAAAATTTTTGATACGCTGTTTGTTTTGAATTTTTTTGATTCAAAAGGAAATAGGTGCGAACGCGAAATCAACTTAAATTTGGGAAAGATCAGTTTTACAAGGACGAAAGTCTGATTTATTTTATTTTAGTTCCGAAATGTTAACTTTAATATTTTAATTAAAATAAAAAATATAAAGACAATTTTCTCAATTGTCAGATTTCCAGCAAAATAAACATGGAGTTTAAAACAAATTTAATGTAATTAAAGTATTATGTATGGCTAGTTAAAGTTTTTTGTTATTTTACATTATTTTTCTTTGTGATATTTAAAAATATAAACATTTATTATGAGGAAATGAAAAGCTTCCGGAACATGTGGCAAAGTGTCAAGCTATTTTTAGTTTTCAGAAAAAACAAAAATGAAAACAAAAAAATTTTAATTTTCTTTAAAAAGGTTTACACATTAAATATTTATTTTGCATTTTAATTTTTGTATAATTAAGTACTTAGTTAAATGATAGGTTTTTAAGTTAAAAATCAAAACCAAATTAAATGTGTGGATTTTTCGACCATTTGGCAGTATTGTAATTGACATTATCTTTTATAAAAGTTCGTATTGCTTTTATAATTGAATATACCTGTATTTAATATTTTCTTCGCAAAGTCCATTGAAAAATTTTCCCTCCGCTTAAAATAAAATTCAACTTATTTAATTTTTCTTATCTTGTTTAAATGTACATTAATTAAATATGTATTTTATTAAAAAAAAAAATTTATGTGCGAAAACTATTTAATATTATAATATTTATAAATAATATTTATAAATGGGAAAATTATGTAGAAATAGGGCATGCCACTATGAGTTATATTTTCTATAAATTTAAAAATGTAAATGCTGTGTTTTGTTTTTAAAATAAGCTTTTAATTGTTACAAATAAATATATATGTACATATATTATAAACCAAACATAATATAAATGTACAATTATACATATACTATAGTAAATGTAACTATTATTGTCGTGAATTTCATTCAATTTCAAATTGAAACAGCAAACATAAATAGATAATAGTTATTCTTTGTTTATATAAATTGTTAGGATACTTGTTGGGTTTTTATTTGAGGTTTTTTCTTCTTTTTGAATAGAGAAAACCTCAACATATTGTTTTAAAAATGTATATATATAAATTATATATATTTATTTTATATGCATAAACATTATTTATATTTTATAAAGCAAGAAATTTAAGTAAATAAAGATGATCCTTAATTAAACTTAATTAATTTTTGAGGTTTTTCCATTATAGTCTAACCAAAATGTTCAACTTATGAGAAAAGGATATTTATAATTAATTTTTTTTTTTTTTGTTTTAAACCATATTTGGTTAGGTTGTTGAAAAATATTTGGATTAAAATTTTCTGCTGATGATAGCAAATTTAAAATTTTATAATTATTAAATGCTACAATTTAAAATTTATATATGTATATGTATGTTAGTTATGAATTCGTTGTATTTCAATATTTTAATTTAAAAACTTCAAATATTAAAACTATATAATTATAAATCCTCTGAAATTCAAATAAAACAATCATCTTGTTATAAATTATAATAATTTTTTTATATGAGTTCCAATAATCTATATTGCTGTGGTCAGTTCTATAGGCAATTAAAAAATATTTTAATTCATCTAGTAATTATAATTAATTTTTATTTTTATTATTTTGTCTCGTCATTTAGGGAGAATTGAAGTATTTTATTAGGGTGGAGGCTCTTCAGCCGCACAATTCTTTGTAAGCGATGTCGCAATTATTGAGCATTTAGAGCATTTAGCGATCTGGTAGTTGGTCAGTGGGATTTGTGGCGCGCGAAAATTTTTTCGAACTTACATTTTTTCCATTCTTCAGCGCGGTATTTTTCTTTTTTTTGATAAAACAAATCATCACAAAGTACACTACACGCAAGCACAAATTAAGCACTAAATGGTAGCATTTTCCTTTTCCAAAATTCGACGAAAAATATTCGGTTGAAATTTTGGAGTTTTCGCCTAATCTAAAAAATTGTTTTTACATAATTTTGAAGAACACAAATTCTAGTTTTTGTAGCACAAATAGGCATAAATTAAGCACTAAATGATAGATAGCATCATTATTTTTTTGGAAATTCGAATCCGGCCAGATATACCCCTTGACCCATGTTCGAAATTCGAAAATCAAAGTTTCTCAAAAACCAAGCGAGCACGAGAATAGTCACAAATTAAGCACTAAATGCTCAATGATTGCGACATCACTTACAAAGAATTGTCCGGCTGAAGAGCCTCCACCTTTTATTAGTACATAATATGTTAAAATGTGTTATATGCAATAATAATTGTATTTAATATTTTTGGAAGTCATTTTTTTTAAATTTTTTTGGATGGCAGACATAATAAAGAATTCTTTTAAACAATTCCAAGCTAAAATAAATTATTATTCACGTCTTTTGTAATATAATTTTTTTTATATTTGAAGAAACGCTGACGTAATTAATAAACTATTCCCCGAAAAAAAAACTATTTTACAAATTAATAAATTAATAATTTTATTGAATTATACTTATGATATCTTTTTCAATTTTCATTTAAAAAATAAATTCGCATAATAAGTGCACCATAAAAACTTATTGCATCGAATTTGATGGAAATTGTGTGAAATTATTTATCTATATTTTTTAATATTTTTTATTTTTAAAACCTTTTCGAAAATAAAACTTTCTTATTAAACCAATTAAACGATATAAAACTTATGTAGCCAATTACAACATTAAAAATTTTTATTCAATTTTTATTCAATTTAACAATATTTACAAAAATCAAGGAATTGTTCATAAGCTTCTTATGGTTTTAGCATTGGTATACAACAAAAAAAAAAATAAAATTAAAAAAGTTTCCCTAGCAATACACACAGTTCAATACGAAACCACTATTAGAAAATAAGAGAAATAAAAAAAAATTAAATGATTTTAAAAAATTCAAAATATGTTTCTTTTATTGCCAATTTATGAAATATTGATCTGTCATAACATTGCATATTTTAGTAGCAAGATTTCACTTATGTCATTCAAATTGCTGTATATTGATTTTTTTTATTCAATTATTCGTATAAATATAAAATTTAATTCTTTCAAGTATAGTTCTGTACCAACCTTAACAGAAACTATCTTCTTTTTTAGTATTAAAAGGGGATCATATTTTTTTCCTTGTCGGCATCCTCTGCAGCCTTCTTTGTTAATTAAAGACCTCCTTTTTTCAAGCCATTTAATGCATCTTGATGGCATTTGATATTGAACGAATGTTATTACTAAAATCGCTACCATTGCAACAAATTTTTTAATAATTATAATATATTTTTAACTATGTGACGATAGTATACTTTTATCTAGAATTATACGAATTGTTGAGATATGTAGGAAAATGCTGAAAATTATTATTTAGTATGGGTAGCGAATCTATGAATGATGAATTTGGATGAAAATTATATCCAACATTTTGACATATAATAAATTATATTTCGCTAATTAGTAAACAAAAATTTTTTTCCGATATAACATTAAATGTTGTGACAAATTCTCATCAAAAAAAATTTAGAACTATTTTAACTTTTAAAGAAACAAAAAATCAAAAAAAAAAAAACTTAGCTATTTTTCTAAATATTTCTTTATTATTGAAACTACACAAATAAAAAGCACAACATAAAAGATATAATTTACTTTTTTTTTTTTGTTCAGTTAAAAAAAATTAAATTTTTTTTATTTGCTATAAGCCAAAAATTTATTGCATTTTTTCATGCAACATGTCAACATTTTACAAAATTGTCGTCTGAATTTTAGTTTCTTTTTCCTGACTTCAATGTGTGTTTGTTTTTTTTTTTTTGTTTTGTTCTCTTAATATTATTTTCTCACCTTTGTTTTCCTGTCGTGTTTTACAAGAAAAACTTTTCAGGAATTCTAAATGCAAAATAGAAAATAACAACAACAAGAGCAGCAGCATTATAAACAAAAAAAATATATAATAAATGAATTATTGTTGGAAAATTATTTCTTTTAAAACCATAAATATAAAAATAATATGTTGACATAAAATTGACTTCCGCTAATTTAATTTTGCTGTTGAATGCAATATAATTTTTTTTTTATTTTTTTTATTTTTAGTCTTATTTCTTTTTTTATTTGGTTTCTGTTCAGTTTTTTTTTTTGTTTTTTACCGAAATAAAATTAAATATTTAAAGTTTAATGATTTTTTATTTGTTTTTTTATAAGTTTATTAAGATAGTGTTTATTTGAATTAAAGATTCTAAAATTTTTTGCATCTTTATTAGCTTTGTAACGAAATATCTTGGGAATCGTAAGTGATTTGAGATAAAATTTAAACCAAAGGTTTGGGCTTTTGGGCTTTGAACCAAGTATATGGGGAGAAAGTTCTTATTTTCAATACGATTTGGCTACGAATTTGTGTATGGTTTCTTTATGAGAAAATTTTGTATCTATAAATGTACCCGATAGGTGGCGCTGAGCTGACGTTATATCGAATATCCATTAAAGGCAACAAAACGTTTGCAGGTTGTATTTAATAAACTATTTTTTCTGGAAAACCAAAATAAATAAAAAACTTGAAAGTTGAATCGGCACGCAAAGCAATAGTATAGTATAGTATAGCAAATATATAGTCGATAGTACCAATCAAAGCAAGAGGACTATTATAGATAATATATGATAAAAATATTTCTAGAAAAACATTTTGTTAAATTTCATTTTATTAACCGCCAAAATTTTGCATAAGTTCCCAACTATGTAAAAAATTTAAAATATGTTACTTTATATAGATTTATTTATTAGAATCTAATGTTTAGATATTTCCTATAAAACTAATAATATTCTTTATTTAAATTAGTTTTTTTTTTGCCTTAAATTAACATTTTATTATAAAGTCTTAATAGATTTTTCTTCTTATAACGAAAAAAAAATATACCTACCTAAATCTATGTAGAAAAATAAACAAGTAATAGAAAATAGCTCTATACAGCTATCATTGTACCTGTCAAATTAAATTCAAACAAAACAAAAGAAAAAAGTGTCAAGTAAACATCTAAAAAAAAAAAAAGGAAAAAAAAACAAACTCAGATTTTTTTTTTACCACTCACTCTACCTAAGTAAACAAAACACTTAATAATGCCATTTGGAAATGTTATTATTAAAAAAAGCTTTTCGTTTTTTATTTTAATTAAAATGGATTTAATGAAAGCAATTTACCCGCCAAATAAAAAGATTTATTTTTTTTATTTTATGAAAATGTTCATTTTGATGGCGACAAATCCTTTTAATATTAATGCGCGCCAATTGTCACCTTCAAAAAAATTTTTTTTTGTGTTTCACCATAAATGAATTAATTAAACCACTCCAGTGAGCGCCCAATGAATAAATTCATGAACACTTCTTTTGGCAAAGAAAAAATATTTTTTTTTTTGCTTTTCAAAGATTCAATTACAAAATTAAATAGAATACAAATTTAGGATTTCTTATTTTTGTTGAAAAAATATTTATTTTTCTTTAATTTTTAATTAACTTTTGAATTCATTGGTAATATTATTAAAAGGACTTTGATGACTGCAAGCGATGAAAAATATTATTTTTGACAATTTAATATCAAATTAATGACTTAAGAATACTTGCATGCATTATTCGTCAACTTGTGTCATCGGAACATTTCGTTATGTTTTACTTCATAATTTTATTGCCTTTAGAATCCTGATAATGATTTTCTGAATTGCCTAATTTTATAACATAAAATAAATGCGAAAAATTATATAAAATAAAAAATTTTCTTGAATAATATTTTTATCAAAGTTGTTTCAAAATAACACTGTACGTATTCAAAAATAATAATTTTCTTTTGTGTTGAAAGAGAATTTAAAGGATTCAAAAGGACAAAAAAAAAACAACATCCGAAAAAAAAAAATTAAAAATAAAGATATTAAAAAGGTACGAAAATGATTTTGTCCTTCTCAAAAAAAAAAGAAAGAAGTACTTCTTTCAATTAAAAGGACAATTAAAGGATCATTCAAATTTTTATTAAAAGTTATTTCTATATAATATATATATATAAAAAATTTTAAAAAACGAGGATATTGAAATGAAGACTCTTGTTACCATTAAATCTTAATATTTATTTTATACTCTTCTTATTCATTTATTTTTTTTCATCTTTTTTCATTTGGTTTGAATGTGATATTATACAACTATTTTAGAAATAATTGTACAGCGCGCTCTTATTTAAATGTTACTTTTTTTTTTGCTAGGCAATTTTTTGATTTAGATGGAAGCTAAAAAAAACCAATGACAATTTTCCTTTCTTTTTTTATTTATTTTATTTTATTTTTTCCTTAAAGGATCACTTAAGTAATTTTTTGTCTAATTTTTCAAGACCAATTAATAGGTGTAAAAAAAAAGGAGTCTTAATGACTTACTTATTGAAAAAGAAGGTAATTAATTGGTGTTTAAGTTAGTAAACTTATGTATTTTCTAAGAATTAATTTAAATGGCTTTTCCTGAGATTTAAAAAAAAACTTTCATGGGAATTTTATTAAATCTGTGATTAATACCATAAAATGTAGTATCAAGCAGTAAACCGTTTTAACCAATCAATCAATAGAAAATTTAATTTTCACATGATAAAGCTTACTATATAATGTCTATATTTTTAAAATTATACCGCAAAAATGAACAATAGCATTTTCTTTTTGTTTTAAATTAGATAATTATTCGCAACGTTCATAATCCAACCAGATTTGGCTGCAATTAATTAATATAAAAAGTTACAAAACAAAGTTCAAATCTTATAGTAAACAAAACTATGATTTTTTCATATTTTATCTGCTTAAATATGTTTTCAAAAACTTTTAAAAAAAATTTTTCATAACTATATTATCATGTCAAACCAGTAAGTGTGTCAAAAAAAAAAAATTAGCTTTACAAAACCCTAAAACAAAACAATCTTTTATACGATTTGACAAATTTTCCCCAAGGGAGAAATGAATCAATAAAGTTTTCCAAATTGGTTTCTATCAATTCACTTCATTTCATACTTCATTTTTTTTTTACTAAAATTGGTTCGCTTTTTTTTTTTTTAGTTTTTAAGATAACAAAGTCAACAATAGATTTTATCATTATCCCTGGTAACTGGAATCTTATGAATAATATTTCTTAATAAAGATCCTTGAGAAGTAAGCATAAGTTGTGTCTTGACTTTTTGATGGGAAAACTACTGCATACTAAATATTGATCAATTTTTAACTTTTTTTATCGAAAGTTTAGACATTTGAACATTTTTATGAATGGTTTAAATTTTCTCTTCCTAATCATTTGGTTTTTCTTCAATAAACATTGCCTCTGATTTTTTTAAGATAAAAGAGTAAGTTAATTAAACATTATCCACTCAAAACTTTTTATTCGCAATGCCGCCGCTGCATAAAATGTCCTTTTTTAGTTTTTTGTTTTTTTTTTTTATATAAAGAAATATTCGATTTATTCTAAACGAGAATAACCAATAAGTATTTTGTCATCAAGAAGATTGACTTTGATAAAATTCAACAAATGTTTCAATTTTTTCAAAAAAAAAAAAAAAAAAACCATGAACCGTATTTGAAAATCTCTGGCATATACAAGCAAAAAAAAAATTATATTTTCCAATAATATATTTTATTCATAGTTTTTTTTTTCATAAACAGAAGGACAAATTGATATGAATGAAATTTTGATTGAAGCTTATTTCGCATGTGTGAATTTTATTGATAGATATTTTTTTAATAAATCATAATAACATTCAATATCAACTAAATTAAAAGTCTGCTGAAGCAATGTTCTTATACGAAAAAAAAAATAATAAAAATATGTACAACAAAATTTATGAATGATTTTACATAAAATTTCACAAAATATTGTATGTAGAAAAAAATAGTTTGTTATTGCTTTTTTATTTCTAGATAATTTTGGTACAAAAATATGATCATAGCAGATACATTTTATATAAAAGTTTACACATATACTCTAAAAGTGTAAGGCACTTTTATAGAGTGAATCAATTTTGTAATTTTAGTATGATGTGAGTTAGAAAAATAAAATTGTAGTGTCAATTGCAAAGTTTTCGATTCTACATCAACAAAAACAGAAAGTAAAAATTTTAATTATAGAACATAATAATTATGTATTAGTTATTTTTTTTTGAAGATATTAAAAAAAAATTTTGTTCCAACAAAATAATAATCAGATCTTCAATCATCATCGAGGAGAAACATATCAAAAACTCAAATGTTTTCATGTTAAACTCATCTTAACCAGAGACATGTTATTATATATTATATTTTAAATCTTTATTTGTCTAGATCGTAACAAACATAGTAAATAAATATGTTGTCCAATTAGAAATCAAATTAACATAAGTTAGTAAAACTTTATTAAGAAATCAGTATTACTTATTCTTACAAATGCCCAAAAAATATTTTTCTTGTACATTATTATTAATTGAATCCAACCCAGACATATTCATATATTATTAAAAAAAATATTGCAAGAGTTTTTCTCTTCTCTAATTAATATTAAAACAAGATGTCATCTTGTTAAACACTTACATACTTTTTTATATAAAAAAAACCCCAATAAAAACTATTAAAGATAACTTCTGGCCAAACTGTAACACCATAGTTGAAATCAATTCTAAAATAATAAAGAAAATAATAAAAACCATAATGAAAAAAAAAATTGTTTTTTTTTTTTAGTTAAGTCTAATGTACCAATTATCTTCAACATAAAAGAAAACAACAAAAAAAAACTGTGCAAACCAAGGAATTAAAATATTCATATTTGAAACATTGAAAAAGGAAAAAGATTAAAATATATTAGGATGTCTTTTTGTCAACATATTAATTTAAGGATATCCTGCAGGAATATAAAAAACTATTTCTTAATAGTTTTTTTTTTGCTTTAAATTTGAAAAAACCTAAATTTTAACCCAACATTAACACTTTATTAAACATACGTACGGTGTAGGAAACTTGATACATTTAAGTATTAAACATTTTATGGTTTTGATTTTTCAAGTAACTGAGACTGCAAAGTCTTTTTCCAAAGAATTATTATTGCATAAAATTGCGAAATCGTATTTACAGCCATATAAAACCTTTATAGCAAATTTCATATCTCACGATTTTCGGTACTTATTTAAGTCTTTTTATGTAAGTCTATTTACTGTTGAAAAGAGGGCATATATTACATATTATTTGAAAAGTGTTTTTAAAAGGTTTCATTACAACTATACTTTATAATAAAAAGTACTATATAATATAATTTTTTTATTTTAATATTAACATTTAAAAGTAATTTAATCATCAAAATTTATTCTTTTTTTATCAAAGAGGATAACGTAAGGGTTAATTAGTTTTCGGAATAGTTATAATGAATTTTAAGTTTTTTTTATACTTACATTCATTAGAACCTCACCAACTACAAATTTGTATGTCTTTTTGTGGTCCTTGGTTTAAAAAACTTTTCATTGTTCCAAACTACATAGATATTAAATGTAATAAAAATATTATCCTTTTTTCTATATTATAGTTCTTTATACACATACATATGTGATAATGTAATATATATTAATCTTATGTAGGAAATGAATCAAGTTTTTTTAGCAGGTTATAAAAATTACTACTTATGTATCTTGGGATATGTTATTTTTTTGTTTAGATCTAATAACATTATATTAGATATCAAAATTTTCCAACTTAATATTTACAATATTGTGCTGAAATAAAACACTTAATCATTTAATTATAATATGGCATTCAACATAATTGTAATAAAAATTAATTTAAAGAAAGGAAGATATTGAAATGAAATTATATTCACTTTAAGACCAATCTGTATAAGAATAAAAAAGTCGAAAGTTTTTGACCTATAAAATGTGAAAGATTTTTTATGAGACGGTATTTCTATTAAACCAACTAACTTTGCTAATACATTTATATGGTGATTATATGGTTTCGTTTATTCTATATAAATCTAACAAAAATTCTTGATTTCCACTCTTCTTCAAATATCATTTAGCTTTAGTAAATAAACTAGAACTTTAAATAAAAATCGATATAAAATCATACAGGTAAATAATTCAGCTTTATGTGTATTAAATATAGCCAATAGCTAACTTTCAAATAATTATGGAAATCATATGAAAATATTATTCCAGTATATGGTTGACTTAACTTTTATGTTAATAATTACTTTTTGTTATTATTATTGAACTTAGAATTGCGTATACTATGTTATATTTATATACATATAATGTGTATTTTAAATAAAAGTCTGTGGCCAAGGGCAAATTTTTTTTTATATCTGCATACATAGTTAAGTATATATTTGTATAAATGACCCACATATTTTTATATTGCACATTCACATTTATAATGTGTTTGAATTTAAATTAAAATTGATATTATTATGTTTGCTGTTATCATTATTTTCCACGTGACCAAACCATAAATTAAGCAAAAATCATGTTTCAAAGGCAAAAGCGGATTGTCAAAAGCAATAAAATCCACTACAAAATATGGTTTTTTAGTATTTATTTATTTTAATTATTATCAAAAATATACATGACATAAGGGATTGCAAAAGCTTTATAGGAATAAATTAAAATCGATACATATAGTATATAGTTATTTACATAATACATAAACATGTATAGTTATTATGTCTAAAATTATATTATCCAACGTATTTTATAAGTTTATAGTTTTTTAATTCATGTAAAGTTTTCACACATTAAAAATTAGAAAACATTCAAGGCCGATAGGCTCAAACATAGCTTGTACAATATGGTACAAATTTTTGTTGTAGCAATATGTTTTGACGTTAAAACTATACGGAAACTTGGTTTTTTTCATAGGAACTAGAATTATATATATATATGGAAAAACACTTCTAGGAAAAATGTATTGAAATTGTTGTTGTGAATGAAAAAAAAAAAAACTAAAAAAAAATTTTTTTATTTGTCTAGAAAGGGTATATGTAAGCTTCAATTTATTAAAATATACAGCCGACTATATTATTTAATTGCTTACAATTAATGACTCGCTCATCGCGCCGTTATTCGAGCCGTTCTTCGCGCCGCGCCAACCACAGAAAATATGGCTCTCGTTATTTTTAAATGCTATTTGAACATAACGGTAAATAAATCATGGAAATCTAAATTTTCTAAGTCAAAAATTAATTGTTTCGCGAAATCAAACTGGATTTAAGGCATTTATTATTGCAATGCCAAATTTTGTTGAAATTTTCAAATTTTATGTAGAAGAAAAAAAGGAGTTAAAGTACATCCTTACACATAATTTTTCGCAGGACTATCTAGAGACAGACTTATTTTTCAAAAATTAGGCAGCGGGGAGGAAGCAACGATAATCCAACTGCAAGTCAATTTGAAAATGCGTTCAAAAAATTGCTTGTTAGAAATGAAATCGAAGCTTCAATTTCAGCAATTTCTAAAGAATTAAATCCACCAAAAATTTTAACAGTGCCATATAGGCACAAATCATTAAATGTAGTAGTAAATAAAAATATGACTGGTTGGAGTGAAAATAAATTGATACACATGTTGCACCCTTTTACTTACCTTATTTATAGTTACCTATTTCCTTGTTCATATTCCCACGATTTCATTTTATACAGTTGTAACAATTTACAACTGTATAAAATAGCAGCACTTAACGTGCAAATTGTTTATCGGTTTGGAAATATACAAAAATGTCAATTTAACATTTTTGTATATTTCAAAACTAATATTTTATTTTTAATTCTTTTTAGAATAAACAAAAATGTCAATTTAACATTTTTGTTTATTTTAATAAAGAATAATAAAATAAACGATACTCAAGTTACAATTTCAAATAATTATCAAAGTGTTAATTATGCACTTTGATAATTATTTAATCCCGCCCATTCCCAATTTTGATTGGTCAAAGTACTAAATCAAAATTGTGGAATTTAAATTTCAATTCCCTTTTAAACCTAAGAAAATCAGAATTAAGATATTCAGTGTAATTCTAAAACTCAAACAATAAAGATATCGAAAAGAAAAAAGTCGCGTTTTTTTATTTAAAATCAAAAAAAGGTAAAAGTATTGGAAGTAATAAAAAAAGACAAAAAACAGTAACATGGCGATCCTGCCAAATTCAAAAAAAAAAAATTTTGTGAATTAAAATAAAGTAAGAAGAAAGTGCAATAATAAAAAAAAAAAAAGTATAATATTTTTAAAATATAAAATTTGTAAATTAAAATAAATTTTTTTTTAAATAATAAAAAATTTTGAAAACAAAAAAAATAAAAAAGAAATGATATATACAAAAATAAAAAGAAATAATTGTGGTTTAAAAAAAAAAAAAAAATTTTGTTTTTCTGTCATTATCCAAATTAAAAAAAAAAAAAAAGATAATAATAATTTTTTAAATTATATTGCACCAAAAAGGACTGAAAAAAAAATTTTTTGCCAACACGAAAAAAAAAAAAAAATATAAAATTTTCTAAGGTTAATAAAATATTGCACATAAAAATTATTAACTAAAATATTGCACGGAAATATTGCAAATTTTTTATCGAATAAATAGATTTGACCAAAATTTCCAAATAAATCTTTTTATATCAATAAATATAAAATTAAAAAAAAAAGATAAGGATATATATCTTAAAATTATTTAAATTCTTAAAAATTATGAAAATTACTGAGGCTAGTTTGGATGATAAAATTTTCGTTTTCAATATATCAGAAAATTTGGGATTAAAAAACTTTCGAGTTTTTCCAATTGACACAACAGATATTTTTTTCTAATTTCGACCCAACGGCAAATTAACTCCAGAAAATATTTTTTTTTTACCAACGGCAAATAAAAACAAACCCTTTTATGTGCAATAACCGATCAATAAAAAAAAAAAAAAAAAAAAAAAAAAAATGACTTAAAAAAATAATAATAAAATAAAAAGTGCAATAAATATAAAAAAAATAATAATAAAATAAAAAGTGCAATAAATATAAAAAAAAATGATAATAAAATAAAAAGTGCAATAAATATAAAAAAAAAAAATAATAAAAGTGATAGATACTAAAAACAATTTGTGCAATAAATAAATAAATAAATAAAAATAAAAAATTTTTTTTTGTGATGTAATTTCAATAAAAAAAAAAAAAAATATAGTGCAATATAAACTAAAACAATGTGATGCAATAGGTAAGACTTTAACTTTTTTTTAATAAATTAAACTATTATTTTTTTAAATAACTAAAAAAAATATAACCCTTTTTTTCAAAAAAAAAAATAAAATTAATAATACAACTAACTACTGAAAAGTAGTTAGCGAGCCTTTTTATATAATTTTTGCCCATTTCCAGCGAACTTATAATTGGCGTGGCCTCGCCCGAAGGTCCACGCCAATTTTTTTTTGGGTTCCCCAAAACAAAAAATCAAAAAAAAATAAACTGAAAAATGAAAATTTTTTTTCAATACAATTAAAAACTAAAAATATATCATTTTTGAAACTAACAAACTGGAATGGGCGAAAATCTCAAAAACACAAAAATTTTTTATAATTAAATAATTTAAAACAACTCTACAACTATTAATAATAGTTGTAGTTTAATAAAATATATACAGTAAAATCCGGCATGGCCTCGCCCTAATATCCACGCCGATTTATTTTCGACAATAAAAACTTAGTTTTTTTTATAAAATAAATAACAACAAAATAATTAATATTAATTTTACCAATAAATTAAAATATTATTTTTTTCTTTTAAATATATACAAATGAATTATATTTATATAAAATTTTTTAATATATATAATAAAATCTGGCGTGGCCTCGCACTAATATCCACGCCGATTTTTTTTTGTTAAAATATAACAAAATATTTGAAAGACATAAACAAAATTAAATCAATTTTTATTGCACAAAATTCTCAAAATATCCTATTGCACACATCAAAAAAAAATTAATAATAAAATTTTAAAATGAAAAGGATAATATCATTATAATCAAAAACATATGTTTGTTTTCAAAAAAAAAAAAAAAAAAAATCTTTTTTTTTTTTTTTTCAAAAAAAAAAAAAACAATAAAATAAAATATAATAAAAAAAAAAAAAAAAAAAAAAAACATCTACAATAACAACAACAACAACAGCATCAATATAATGAAGAAATAATAACAACAAGAACAACAACAGCAACAACAACGACATTAACATCAACATCATTAACAGCAAAGAAAACAACAAGAATAACAACAAAGGATATTACAAAAACATTAAAGATATGTATCTTATTTTTTTTACAATTTTATATAATTTTTTATGATGATATATCTTCGGATTGATCGAATAATTTTATTTTAAATATCCTTTTATCCTCAATTTTGAGTAATCTTGATATATTAATCTTTTCCTTAGATATATATATAAATTTCTCTTACATTTTGTCTTATATATGTTATATAAATGGGTAGTGGAGAGTCTAAACAAAAAGCTCCCTCTAATACGGGCACTGTTATCAATACAGTCGATATCACAGAATCCTTTCCCTCCGAAATAACTACCTTACTTTACATTATTGCAGGTGTAGCAATATTAGCTGTAGCATATAAAATTTATAAAGTTTGGCACGGAGCCACAAAGAAAAAATATTTAAGTAGAAGCATAGGCTCCCTTAACGCAATTTAATTATATTTTTTTACTTTTACATTAATTTTGAAGAAAAACATTTCTTATTTTAATGTTAATTTATTCTTTAAAAAAAATATAAAATCCTTTTACTCCTTAAAAAATAAAAATCTTTGTAACGAAATAACTTTGCTTACCTAAGTAACAAAATTCGTTTAAAAGGATTATAGGCTATCAAAACACAAAAAAAAAAAAAAAAAAAAAAAAAAAAAAAAAAAAAAAAAAAAAAAAAAATTTTTTCTGAACAATACTTTTCTATTTTTCGGATCTTATTTTTTTTTGATATTTTTTCCTCGAATAAAGACTATTTTTAATTTTTAAACACAACTTTATTCTTTATCCAAGGTTTAATATACACCTTATATCATTTCGTTTTATATTAAATTGGAATCGTTTTTCATATCTCACTAAAATAAAAAATTTAATTTATGAACAAACGAATTCCTTTATTATTCTATTGATTTATACAAAGATATAAATCATTGTTAAAATTAATTATTTGTCACATTAATATATAAATTATCGAATCGAAACCGTCTATCATATTTGATACATTTTACTTATATTTTTTTTTATCTTTCTTTACAATCAATTAGAAGATTTATGGAATCTTGATATATATACAGATCCTATTATCATTTTTGTCTTCACAATGATGATTATAAGAAATTTCCCGATAACAATCCCCCTATCGGTTTATATATCAATCTTTATCATATTTTTGGTATTAATCGCGTTTATTTTTATGCGAATATGTAAAAACTATTCTAATAAGATAAAATCAAAATATTTCAATAAAGGATATACTATGGCACAATTGAGCCGTCCTATTGAAATCCCAACCCCTTATTAGAATAATTATCAACCACAAATATAAATTTGCCTTTTAAGATACTTATCAATCGGTAAAATCACTTTACCTGACAAATCTTTTTAAGATTTGCCTAAACAAACTAAACACTATATTATATATTTAATTATATTTTATTACACTTTATTATTATATTATTACATTATATTATCTAACTATATTATTATAAGATACTTTTATATTACATATATCATTATATTTCTCTATATTGTTTGAAGACAATCTCCTCTATGCGTTAGTAAATCTATTAAAACGTCGTATATTAACTTATTAGCAATAAGTAAACTACAATGTCCTTGTCTATACATTACGTTTTTATTTTCTCATATATGTTAAATAAACATTATACAAATATATTATATAATCGTGTCTTATTACTAGTTATTAAATTCTCGATTATTAGATCAGGTATTTTGGTTTTTACGATATTTTACTTTCTTGTACTTTGGGTTTTAAAAGATTAAGAATAAGAATAAACATCGGTTTCCAATTTTTTTTTAGAAATAAAAATGTTTGATAAAAGTGAAACATATTGTCGGTATGACACAACCACATTCGCAACATTTTATCAAATATTAATTACCTTTTTGTTTCTGTTAATCAATAATAACATCTACTTTAAAATCATATGCGATAAAAAATACGAAAACCCAAAATTCAATTATATTAAAAAACGAAAATGTAATGATATTCAAAAACCAACCTCCCAGAATATCACACAAAATGATAATTTAAACGCAATTACATTTTTAACGTTAGCCTCTCAAATCTTACCAACATTTAACGGTAAACCGGATAATCTACAATCTTTTCTTGACGCGTTAGCCCTTATTAACCAATTTGTTGGACAACACACAGCACTTCTAGTGGCTTTAATTAAAACTAAGCTAGAAGGCAGTTGTCGCAACCTTATAACAACAGAAAATACTGTTCAACAAATAATTAAACAATTGAGAGCACAGATTAAGGGAGACTCCACAGATCTAGCCACAGCTAAGATCCTTAGTTTAAAACAAAATGATAAAACAGCAATTCAATATTCTAAAAAATTACAAAAACTCGCGAAAAAACTTGAAAATTCGTATATATCTGACGGAGTACCGCTAGTACTAGCCCAAAAATATACGACCACTTCCACCGTAAGGTCAATAATTCAAAATGCCTCAAATGAATCCATTAAAATAATAATGCTTTCAGAAAATTTCAATACGGTAGATGAAGCAATGTCTAAATTTGTAAGTGTTAGCTTGGATTTATTTCCTCCTAACACCATAGCACACATTTCATGTAAAAATAACGATAAAAACAATAGAAAAAACACCGATCGGTTCAATAATCGGAATTTTGTGTATAATCCGAGTTTAAATAGATCAAATTTTCAAAATATCCGTTATAATAACGATAATAATATAAATTATATAAATAGAAATTTAGGAAATAATTTCAACAGAAATTATAATAACAATTTCAATGATGAGAATTTTGAGAAAAATAAAAACGTTAATTTTAATAAAATTAACCAAAATAAAAAAAGACGTTCGACAAAGATATTCCAATGTAACGATTTTAGAATAGTTAAAAATTATGTCCGCTTATCGTTTAACTTAGATAAGTCTAAGTTAATATTAAGAATTAAAAATAACGTAATATCGAGCATAGATCTCGATGAATTTTTTGTTATTAGAGGAGTACTCGATTTAAATCGACTACTACCCAGGCTAGAAAAAGAGGCCGGTAACTACAATATTAAAAAATTACAAATGTCGCTAAATGACAATTTATTCAATTATATCCGGATAGAGAACTTTAAAGAAATTGCGGATCAAGTTTTAAAAAATGTTAGTATTACGGTAACATCAAAACTAAATGAAGTCATAATTGACTCAGAAAAAGAAAAGATAATAGCTGATTTTTATAAAGGCTTTATCGGAATAAATAAATTGATACGAGAAATAAAGAAAGTACATTATTGGAAAGGTATGTCTAAGGACATAACCAGATACGTTAAAAATTGTAATTAACTTAATACGATTAAATTAAATAATCCACCTTATAATCATTAGAACTTTCTTTCGTCACCAATCTTAATAAGATCACTGTTTTGAAATTCCTTAAGAATTTCAAATTCGTTTTCGGATTGTTAAAAGATTGTTGATATGATAACGGTGAAGATTTTTTTTTACATCTTATGAATTTAAAAAAAAAAATAAAATATTATGAAAATCGATTAACTTAGATAAGTCTAAGTTAATATTACATAAAATAAAAATATATAATATATTATCTTACATAAGTCTTAAATCTTAAATAAGTGAACCTAATTGTATCATAATTGATAAAAATAACAAAGAGCAGTTAGTTCACAAAAACAGACTTAAACTATTTTATTTATAACCTGATTTACTTAAATAAAGCAAATCATGTCCTTATCTATAATTTATCTAGTATTTAACTATTGATACTTATAAAATAATATAATATATTAAATATTTACGCATATTTCTAAATTATCATTTTCGAATCGGATTCGATTATTATTGTTTCATTATCATTTGAAATCATCGATTATTATTGTTTCATTATCATTTGAAATCATCGATTATTATTGTTTCATTATCATTTGAAATCATCGATTATTATTGTTTCATTATCATTTGAAAACCGATTACAGATTTCTGATTATTTTCGCTTAAATTTTGCGATAACTTTAATAACCACGAAGTTTTTTTTTTTCATCAAGTTGTTCATCAAGTTGTTCATCATCTGAAAACTCAAAAACACTATCAATGTCTGATTAATTTTACAATAACTTCTAATAACAAACGAAGTTTCTATTGTCAAAATTCTCAAATGTTAATGATTTATTACCTAATTTTATAATCTCCTTATAAGCTAATTTTAACATGGATATCGGTACCATATCCCTAATCTACTTAACTTTTAATAAAACCTTTCTTATACTTATACTTAACTACCTTAAAAATAGGTTAAATTACAATATTATAAAATTTTTTTTAATATTAGATCTTATTATATTTCCATATGGTTAATTCTTAAATCTATATTAAAGTAGCTACTTCTTTATCCTAGACTACCTTAATATTATGTTTAAAACGTTCTACAATAAAATACGCGATTTTATTGTTAGAATACCTTTTCCTTTATACTATTTCTAAACTATTTTAATATATAAGATTCCAAATTTCAATTTTTTTTTCATTTCAAAATATTTTTTTTTTCATTTAATCTAAAATTAATCGATCAAAAACCATATTGTTTCTGATTCAAAAATATTTTAAATTTTAATTATAAAATTTTTTATTACATTTTAACTGCCAAAACTTTTAATTTGTATTTTTAGGAAAATTAGATTGATATCAAAAAAAAAATTAAAAGAGAGAAATATATAATTCATCATTGTATCATGTGGCCGATGCAGTATCCCATAGAACAGATAAATTCTAATCAATAAATTATATGGTATATTGACATCATCACATGGAATTATATGGTATCAATATTGAAAGAAAAATATTTATAATTTAAATATAATAATAGTACTATAAAAAAAAAAAAAAATTTTTTCTATACTTAAGAACTATCTATGTAACATCAAAAAAAAAATTTTTTTTTTTTAAATTTTAAGTTTTTTCTAAAATACTGTAAAAAAAAAAAAAAAAAAAAAAAAAAAAAAAAAAATAATAGTAAATTTTTTTTATATCTATTTTTTTTTATCGTAAAAAAAAAAAAAATTATGTCATATACTTTTATATATACCATTTTAATTTTGTAAACATTTTCATGAAAAAATTTACTAAAAACAATGTAAACCACAGAGGATTCTGTGCGTCATATATAAATATGTAATTTAATCCTATCATTCCCCTCCCAAATAGGGAAGGAGAAGGACGCAACACCCCGCAAAATTTTTTCAAATGACTATAAGTCATTTTCTTTTGGAAAGGAGGTGTTGCACCCTTTTACTTACCTTATTTATAGTTACCTATTTCCTTGTTCATATTCCCACGATTTCATTTTATACAGTTGTAACAATTTACAACTGTATAAAATAGCAGCACTTAACGTGCAAATTGTTTATCGGTTTGGAAATATACAAAAATGTCAATTTAACATTTTTGTATATTTCAAAACTAATATTTTATTTTTAATTCTTTTTAGAATAAACAAAAATGTCAATTTAACATTTTTGTTTATTTTAATAAAGAATAATAAAATAAACGATACTCAAGTTACAATTTCAAATAATTATCAAAGTGTTAATTATGCACTTTGATAATTATTTAATCCCGCCCATTCCCAATTTTGATTGGTCAAAGTACTAAATCAAAATTGTGGAATTTAAATTTCAATTCCCTTTTAAACCTAAGAAAATCAGAATTAAGATATTCAGTGTAATTCTAAAACTCAAACAATAAAGATATCGAAAAGAAAAAAGTCGCGTTTTTTTATTTAAAATCAAAAAAAGGTAAAAGTATTGGAAGTAATAAAAAAAGACAAAAAACAGTAACACACAATTTAAAATGTGATACATGTAAGAACCTTATTGAACTTGAAGAAAAATATGAGTCATTATTTATTGCCAATAAAACCAAATTTCATCTGAGAAATCCAAGGAAAGATTTTGTTAAATTAGCTAAGCAAATAGAACAAATTTTAGCTACCTTACGCTCAAAAAATGAGTTATTTCAAAAAAATATTTTTTTTAAAATTTCAAATTTTATTTTAAATAATTAGATTTTGACAGAATTTTATTAACTTTTAAAAATCATCCACGAATTTTAAATGATTCCGAGAATCATAAATTATTAGTTATCAAAGACTTTATTAAAATTTATACGAATTTAAAATTATTTAATGAAGCTAAAATAAAAAATATTGAACTTCATAAAAATGATTCAAGACATCGTTATTTGAAGATGTCTTATTTCAAAAACGAATAATGTTAGATTTTTGTTCGGTGTGTTTTATTTTCAAAGTTTTTTAATTTCTTACAAAAAAAAAATTTAAATTATTCTTCGCTAAGATTTTATGAGTCACAGTTTTATCGGCTAACTAGTCTTACTTGTATGAATAAAATTCAATAAAATATTGCGACGTACTTCCACCCTTTCTATCCAAATTTTTTTTTTTTATTATTATTATTTTTTTTTTCATAGCTAATTAGAAAGTGTTTTTCCATAGTTCTAGTCCTAAGGTTTTTTTAAATCAAAATAATCAAAGTTTTTAAATAATTTATTTATTATATTTTTTTTTTTAAGTGTATTATCATTTATTTCGTCTAATTGTTTTATACACAAAACATGCTTCAAAATTTATTTAAATTGATTGTGCATTTCCGAGCCTATATCTAAATATGTATAATTATTTTGAAAATATTTAGTTATCACATTATTTTATAAAGATTTTCATTATTTTAACAAATTAAAATTAAATTTATTAAATGTATGCAAAACAAATAGTTCAAAAATTTTACAAAGTTAAATATTATTTCTGTACTTACGACAAAGTTTCAATATTTCAGATTTTTATTTTATAATCTAAACGAGAGTTATTCTAAACAGGAAGTTATTAAAAATTATTGATAAAAATGGTTGGGTTTCTCAATAAATAATATAAGACATGGTATAGGACATGGTAGGACTTTGTCTTATCTATTGATATTGAGAATACCATACCATTCTTATAAAAATTAACCTCATAACTTGATTTATTATGAAAAACTTGAAAACTGTATCTAATTACATATCTTTGAGAATTATATTTGTATAGAATAGTCCAAAATATTTTTTTTTATAATATTACAAGTGTATTTAAATTGCTTTATTATACACTGTACTGAACAAACTATATTATATGTATATTTAAAGATAATAATCTAGTTAATGAATAATTTAGTTTAATTAATCAAATTTAAATTTGTCATCTATTTATCAATCGCACCCATAATTAATTGACTCAATGCTGACACAATCACAAATAATTATTCATAATTTTTTTTTTTGAGGGAGACAGAGAACTTTAAATGTTTGACTTTATAGAAATAATTTAGCTTCATTATTTTATAATTGAAGTATGTATTATAAGTACATACATAGGACAATCCGTAAAATGGTAATTTAAATTTAAACATACATTATATTATACATATGTTTACATATTGAAAGTTGTTGGAAGAAATAATTTTAAACTTATAATATTGCGAAAAAAGACTATTAAAATCTTCTAGGTTTTTAGTTTAACTATCAAATTTAGTCATTACGAAAATTGGTAGTTCAAAAATACGGCAAAAAAATCCAATTTGTTTAATTTTGAGCTAAAAGAACACAAAATCAATAACGATCATTATAACAAAACAAACTAGCCTCGTTCGCTAAGGTTACAAATTGACTAGATAAATTTAACTTTAATATAAGTAATGATTACAGATTTATTTCTCACTCATTATTAAAACAACACACCTGAAAAATTCCAGCTCGAGGTGGGAATCGAACCGACGACGGAATTGTATGAAAATGACAATATCATTTTACGAGACGGCCGACTAAAGATTTATTTTAAAAATAATTTTGCTATTTAAAATATAAAAACTTGGGGGAAAAAAAAATCAATAATTAAGCCATAATTTTAGTGAAATCAAGTAAAATTAAGTATTCAAAAATTAACAATTATTTAAAAAAATAAATAATTTTGACTTTTTGACACCCAATTTAGATTTTTCTTTTTTATACACTTTGTTATTCAATTTATAAGTTCCTTTTTCTTTATGAAACAATTTATTTTTGTTTTGTTTTTTTTTGGGAGGGTTCAAAAATTTTAAAAACTTTTTCTTTTTAATTTTTTTTTTTATTTTTATTTCTTACCTTTAAAAAAAATGGGACATGTTTTAATATAATTTGTTCAAAGAAGTTTTTGATTTCATGTTTTTTTTTTACAGAAAATCAAAAATGAAATTATATTTTCGTAAAAAGTTTGTTTTGTTTGTTCGCTAATTTAGAAAACTTTTATTTATTTATTTTTTTTTCTTTAAATTTGAAATTCAATAATAACAAAACAAAATAAAATTAGGATTTTTAAGTCGGTAAAAAAATAATATTGAGGGTTTGCATGAAACTTATATACCATTAACTTATATACCATTAATGTTCATAAAATATATGTCTGCGACGGTCTTAAAACGTGCTTAAAACTAAGCGACTGATTTGTATGCTTGTGTTGAGTTCTTAACATCAAATCGTCATTCTTTGATTGAAAGAATTGAGAAAAAACTATACGTAGTATATTTTAAAAAACTTATTATAAAATGACAGTGTTCTGCTATATTTTCAGTTTATTTTTTTTTAATAAAAATTAACTGTTGATTATAGTGCGGCTGCCAAATTGTATTAAGAAAGGCGAGGGTGAAATGAAGAAAAAAAATTAAATAAAATAAAATTGTATTCTTAAATAAAATAACACTTAGAAAGTTGAATTTCATTTTTAATTTGAAAATTGTATAAAAAGAATTTGATAGACTGAAAATTTTTCAAGAATTTAAGGGATTTTTTGTTATCTCATGATAGTTTATCCAAACTTTGATTTATTTGTTTATTTACATTTAATGAGCTTGCATATTTACATATTATAATAATTTGTTCGTATGAAAAAAATCATTAAACACTCATTATTGGTTTCCTCTACAATATAGGGTTCAAATCGTCTGGCCGCAGCTCATTTTGTCTTTTAACCCCTTGTTATTAAGCGTGGTAAATTTTCGTATACCTTTTTATTTAAAACCGCTATTCTTTATTAAAAACACCAATAACTTTGTTATTAGGACATTAAAATTTTAATTTTATTTGAACTTTCTTTGTCAAAATTCGCGAATTTCGAGAGGTGTTGATCGATTGTTAAATATATAATATAAATTGCAACACTATTTTAATACACAATAATACAGAAAATGGGACAGCTCTTTGAAATTTTTTTTTTTTTAATTTTTAAAACCAAAACTTTTTGTTATTTTTTTTCCCATTTGGTCGATAAACTTGTGTTGAGTAACTTTGACATTTATCTTCTATATTATCCTATAATTAAAAATTTTGGGATTCGCTGATATCATCAATATATAGTAAGTTACTGATTTTAAAATTTTCATATTTAAAATTATGTAATTTTTTTAATAATTTTCATTTCAACTAATTTTTATTATATAAATAAACTTTAGAAATTCTTTGAAATAAATGTATACCTATGTACAATAATGTTAAAAAAATTAATATATAATGTTCGAAAACTACAATTTAAACAATTTAATTTATAATTTCCTCAATTTAAAGATAACTATCATTTGAACAAAGAACTTTATATTTCTTCATTTGAAAAACCAATAATTATCCAAATAGATAAATAACTTAATTTGCATTTTATTTACACGATTTTATTTAGTTCAGAAACTATGTTTTCTTTAATTTTCAACAAGAAAATATTTTAACCAAGGATTTTTTGGAAAAACACATACAAGCATTTTTCGATTTTTCAACTTGATCGAAATACATCAAGTTTAACATTGATTTTGTGATGAAATAAGAAAAAAATTTATATGAATTATATGTTTTTGATAATTGATTTTTTTCTTTTTGGTTTATAAATAATAATTTAGACAAACATCAACTTGATTTCTTTGTTTTTTATTTTCCATCAAATATCTTGGTGAATATAATATGTTGTATAGGGTGTCTCAAGGTCAATTTCAAATTCAATCCATTATGAATGTACATATATGAAATAAATATATGTTTACCTATATTGTCCATTATTTTTCATGCATATATAATTATACTTTATACTTTGTACATATTTTACAGAATGTCAGACATTTTTATTGCAACTAACCACTAAAAACATAATAAATGTTGGAAAACAAAAATTATAATAAACTTTAATGACTTCCTCTAGCGACACATTAAAAAAAAATTACCTTGTGCATTTTGCCACTTAAACCCCAACAAATTACTTTTTGATTATTCTTTTTTATAACTGATTTCACATTGTTGTTATAGACTTTAATATAAGACAGAAGTAAACTTTTTTGTTTTGGTGGTAAGGGTTTAAATGTTGTAAAAAATGTATGCATTAATTTTACAATAAATTATACAGATAACACTATTAATGCACCAACATTTAATTACTAAATTTATTATTATATTTGTTGACATTTACTATGTCTCCTTGACACTATGAATAAGATAGAATGAATATCTTTTATAAGCGATCCTTACTTCAAAAGTTATTTATTTCGAAATTATTGAAAAATATTATAAAATTTTTATTTTTCCATAAAATAACCATAATTTTTTTTTAATAAAAAATTTATAATATAATTTTTAAAATCAGATTTTAAGTTCTTTTTTATTGAGATAAGTTCGAAATTAAATAACTTCCGCTTGTATTCTATCAACTTTGATAAATTTATTAATAATCTCAAACCATATTATTTGTTATTATTCAGAATAATATTGTTTCATATAGAAATAATTTCATATAAAACTATATAATATATAAAAAATATTTCATCTTTTATGACTAAAAGCTCCACAATAAACAACAAATTAATTAATTAATTTAATGACGGACAAAGTATCATTAGATTATTACAATAGACTATTATATTATTATTATTAAAATAATTAAAATTAAATTAAGAGTATACAAAGTTGGTTATTTGTTAAATAAATAATGTGTTTTTGAAAATTAAAATTAAAATTTCCTTCACATTTTCTTTTTTGCCACCATCAAAATGTTAAAAAACCAACTTAAAGTAAAAGAAATCACAAAAAAATAATTTTTTGAATAGGAAAAAGTGCAAAACTCAAGATATAAATAAAATTGGAAAGCCTTGGTCGGATATCATGTTCATCAACCATACAATGTAAATTTAAGTATCTGTATTACAATATACTTTACATTACATAGTATTTACAACGTATTTAATTATAAAAATATATAAATGCCGTGCACTAAGTATATTTTAAATTAATAAAATAAGTAGATCATTATAAAAGATTATCTATATAAATAATTATATACATAGAATTATTTTAAACATAACTTCAAGATTTATTAAAATTATTATTTTAAAATAAGAAACTTATTAAAATATTATTTCTAAAAAAAAAAAAAAGTTAATGAAAATGTTTTTCTAAATTTTATTTATTTTTTTATCTATACATTAAACATATACCTTTTATATATAATATTCCTTATATGTATGAATCTGAATATTTCATAATTTTGCAAGTATGATGCATTTTTCTCATTTTAGGTATGTATTTTTTTACCTACATACGTGGTTAGAAAAATCTTTTCTATCAAATTAATTGGTTTTTCTTTAATCTTTACTAAAACCAGATATGAAAAATAAATTATTTTTGATAAAATAAAATAAATGTTTTTAGAGATAAAAAAAATAAAAAAATAAAAAAATAAAAAAAAATTTAAAAATAACTTTTATAAAGTTAAGTCTTTTTAATTGAAATTTGTGTTCTCTTAACAAAATTCAGAAATTTAATAAACATGTTTTTTTTTTTATAAATAATAAGCATAGAATTATGATATATATGTAGCATTGTAGCATATATTATGTATAACTATATCAAAATATATATCTTTTTACAAATATATATTAGAATTTAGATATTCTCATACTCAGATTTCAAATAATGTGATAAATAAATAATTCTTTAAGCTTTATCAAATTTATGACAGAATAACTCTATTATGTTCTGTTATATGTATAGTGTATAGTATATTATAATACTATATATGTTGATTTAAATAAAATTTTCTTAACTAATAAAATAAACCTAAACTATTAATAAATGTGATGAATATATGGAGGAAACTAGTAGTTTTTTAAGGGACAATAAGTTCTAAACTTAAAACGAAAATTACTCAATTTTATCTCTACAAGGTTGACAAAGTTAAAAACCATCCAAGAAAATTTTTTTTCAAAAATAAAACAAGAAACAATTTATTTGGAAAACGACTTGTTCGTTTCAATTTAATTTTTTTTTTTTTTAATTCTAGCTCGTAAAAATTATTGAATTTCTCCGTTCCATCATTACCCTTTCGCGAATATAATTTTTAATATGTTTGTTTTATTTTTTTATTAATTTTCAATTTATTTTTGTATACATTTTGTTTTGAAAAACAATTTTTTTTTGTTTTCCCCAAAAAGGATACATAAACTTTAATCCTTTTTTCCATAAACTCTTATAAAAGAAAATATTATATTTTATTAACCTTATTAACAATATATGATGAATAACAAAACAAAAGATCATAAAATTTTTTTATGAAGTGCAAAAAAAAGTAGGCAGTTTTTATTCGAGCAAAAAAAAAAAAGTGAAAATTCTGTCAAAATATTTTTATACAAAATATGGGGTTTATCTGTTAAGCAAAGTCTTAGATGATGTCTTTTGTTGAGGCAACGATGGTTAATAAAAAGGTCGTAAATATGTAAAACAAAAAAAATAAAATATTTCCTTAAATTGATAATCACGATTTACAATGAATAGATTTTAAATGAAAGGCATCATAATAGTATCTTACGAAATTGATAGTGCAGTGTATAATGTTCCTATAGTATGGTTGTATCAGGTTAAAAAATTAGATACTGTAAAAAATAACAGAGATACGGCTCTCACTATTCTTAGTAACTAACATATACAAATTCTAAACCCAATCAATTATTCCTATTTTTTTTAACCAAAAAAAATACTTGACAATTGAAATTTTCCCATTCTGCCTTTTTACCAATAACAAAAAAAAAACAAAAATAAATAAAAACCAATGAAATTTAATCTGTAAAAGAATTATGATTGTAAATTGATGAAGAATAAAGTATATTAAAAAAAAAAAAAATTATTATATTTTTATGCTTTATTGAGAAGAAAAATAAATAAATATAAAGGAGAAAAAAAAAATCAATCTTTTTTTTTTATGATTTTCGGATGAATGTGTTTTTAATTTAATGGCTTTAATTTTTTTTTCCTTCTCCTTTTTTTTGCCAATTCGGATATAGGTTTTTACTTCATAAATCAATGGACCATTTTTATGATAATTGAAAAGCAAAAAAAAAATTTTTATAACGAAAATAATAATAATAATAATAATAATTTTTTTCGAATTAAACTGTTGAGTCTTTTTTCAAATAAAATTGATTTTATTCAATATCAGATAAATTTAGTTAAAAATTTAATCTAAATGAAAATAAATAATGGTTACTATTTTCTATTTTTACACATTTAAAAGTCAGGCAGTTTAAATTTAGTCATTTTACATGAAATTTATATATGTATATTCGCAGAACGGTCAAAAATGAAAATTTAAATTTCTAAAGTTAAAATAAAAAGTTAAAAATTAAATTGAATTATTTGGTACTAAAAAATTGAGGTGTAAAAAAAAGATTTGTCATGTAATGGTCAGTGTTATAGACTTTACATAATATGTAAGAAATAAAGCAGACCTGGGCAAACTGCGGCTCATAACATAAATTTATGCGGCTCCGGAAATCATTTTTTTTTACACTGCATGCGGCTCGAAGAACAATTCTGACAAATTTTTTTTTTATCCGGCCTAAATTTTTTCCACTCTAATCTACAAATAAAGAATTTTCTTGCACCCTAAACTACAAATCAAGAATTTTTTTTCGTCTCTAAACTACAAATAAAGAATTTTTATTATTTTGTAAAAAAAAGTCAAATTAAATTATATAACATTATTTTATATATTTTGGACAATGTATAAAATTCATAATTATAAATCAAAATTATTATTTTATTTTATTTTTAATATTTTAAAACGGTATATAAATCAAAAATTAAATATATTTATTTACTTATATACATTTTTAATTATTAAAATTGGTTCGCTTATGTTTTGGGCTGCCCAGGCCTGAAATAAAGGATGACGATTTAAATTTAAATGGTGAGAATATGAAGTTGCCAATTTAAATCCATTTCGTTTAATAGCTTCCTTACGGATATCTATAATCTCATTGAAAATTTAAATAAATTTATACCTATAATGATTGTTCTTTTTTGGTCATTGATAAAGCTGAGACATTAACCAAAAAATATTTAAGAATTTATAAAATTTTATAGAATTTTTATAACTTTTTATTAAATAAAACTAAGTTCAAAAAATTAAAAAAATAATTTCCTATATAAGGAAGATATTGTTCAAGTACAGAGTAATATACAGTGATCATATGCACAATAAAAGATTTGCACAAAAATAAAGTAACGATGAAGAATAAAAATAATGTAGATAGTTTATCTTTTCTACCATATTTGAAAAACTGGAAAATTCATGATAATTATTGGATAAAACAAAATGGTTTGAAAAAATTTATATTGCGATTAAAAGAATCACGATAATTTTTGGATGCATTAGAGACTTCGGTTGTACTTTATAGATTTTATTCTATATTTGAATTTTATAAAATATTTATATTGAAAGTTCAGATTTAAAATATGTATTGTTTGTATTCATGCAGACATCAAGATTTGGCTAATCAATAAAAAAGGTTTAATATTAAAATATGAAATGTGTACTAATTTTAACAGGTACCATTACCATGAAAATAATGATTACCAAAATACAATACCGCATTATTAAGTACAGATACTTTAAGTTTTATGAAAAACTTAAATTAAAAAAAAAAAGAAAAAAGTTTGTAGGACATAAGATATTTACAAATAAAATAAATTAAAAATAAAATAAAATAAAAAATAATTTTTTAAAACTTTTTAGTGCTACAAAATTTGATTAAACTTTTCTTTTTTTTTCTATTATTCAACGTGCTATGAATTTTTGATTTAATAAGTTTATTATTATCATTATTATTTTTGAAAAAGTTAAATTATTTTTTATCTCTGAGCTTAAAGTCCCAAAAGGTATACACTTACTTAGTTACTTTTTTTTCATAGAGAGTAAAGTAAAATTTATTACTCGCAAAAAAAAAAAAAACTAAAAGTCTGTTGTACTTCTGTTTAATATAAATTTCTGTTGTCCTATGTTTTTTTTTTTCAACTAAGAAGAATTATCTTAGTTGATTACTTTTGGGATATTGTGGCCAGATGTTTCCACCTGATGAACACTAATAAGTTACAGAACAAAAAAAATGTTTGTTTTAATTCAGTTTTTTTTTTTTTTTCTATTTTATTTTCTATCGACACGGTAACAATTCATGCAAGAAAAAAACATGGGTTAATCAGATTATGACAAAAAAAAGAAGAAAAGTTATTAATAATAAAATAAAAACCTTCAAAAATTTGGTATAAATAATATCTATATATATTTTGTATATTGTTATTTTTATTTCGGCGAATAAAATGATTGTGAATTTTAATTAAATCTGTAATAAAGGTAAATTTACATAAGTAACTATATATAAGAGAAATGTGAAGCTAAACAAGAAAGATGTGAAGCTGTAAGCAAGTAAGAAAGATGAAAATATTTTTACGAAATAGAAACGAAGAAATTATATAATTTATTTTATTAAAGTTTTGTATTATGAATTTAATTTCTTATATTATGTGAATCGACTAAAGTTAAAAAGGAGTAAAAAGTTAATGTTTGGCAAACTTCCAAACGCGTTTTAGACCATTTATTTCAAAGTCAAATTATTGGAAATTATTTTTCATTCAAAACCTCCACACTGTTTTATATTTTATAATGGTATCGGTTAAAATTAAGTGCTCGAAATCTCTTCCAAAAACTATTTGCTTCGTACCCCATCCTCTAATATTTATTGCCAGTTTCTTTCGAAAATTATTTAATTGTAATTAATAATGAATTTTTTTTTAATGACTTTAAATAATTATAACATCATAATGATGTTAACTAATGAACACGTACTCGAACACATTATTATGATAATATATGTATAATAGTATAAGTTTCCCATTTCCTTTTTAGAAATGAAAAAAAAAAATTTATTTTATATAATAAATATATTACGGATATTAGAATTCCATCAAAGCAAAATGTATACATTCAAATAATGTGTCAAATATTGTTTAAATAAATATTGCAATTAAATTACAATCCTTATTTCGACTGGTACTTAAACAAAAAAAAATAAGAATAGTGAAAACGTATTATTTTAAACGATTTACTTAAACCTTTGATTATATGTTAAAGTTCAAACAAAAATAAGTTTAAAAATAATTCATATAATTTACGGTGGATTAATAATATTTGCTATATTATAGGTCCTGTAATACATTATCGCCCTGCGGAGCCAAAAGTTGAGAAACAGTAAAAGGGTTTAAAGATATTCGTTAAATTAGAACAATATCGTACATTATTTTGTGTATCTATTTTGGACATAGTTGTTGCATGTGCATTATGTTTTCATATAACTCTATATATATAATATATATCTAGATAAAACTTTAAACTTCTGTTTCACTTAATTTTTTATTTTTTTTTTTTTGATTTCAAAAACCAAATTTATAAGTAAAATTTTTTATTTAGTGGTTTGTGATTTTAAATACATGTGCATACTGTATATTGTATGTATATAATACATATATATATATATATATATATTTTACATATATATGCACATATCTATCAAACAATCTACAAACGAGTAAAAAATTAATGAAAAAAGGGTGAAAATTCTAATTATAATGCTTATGATTTTTTTTTCGTTATTCTTTTCAAAAAATAACAATGAAAGTTAAGGATTAATATATGCCTTATCCACAAATAATATAGTAATAATAATAATAATAATAATAATAATAATAACTTATATGAGGAATATTATTAAAACAGAGAACACTAAAAGCTTCAAAGTTAATGTTAATATCCTTTTAATCCTATTAAGTTGTAAAAAAAAAAATAATAATAATTATAAAAATGCACTGTGCTAATTAAAATTTCACTTTTAATTAAAAAAACAAAAAGGAAACAAAAGGGGATATGGTTCATATATTTGTAAAATTATTTCCATTGAAATAACCAAAATAAAAATTAAAAAAAATAGGTATTATTAAGTATTAGAGTTTGTAATGTTAGGAAATGTGTACAAAAATTTAATAAATGTGCATTGTTTTGATAAAAGTAATTTGTAAGGCACGAAAAATAATTTATTTTGAATCCTTAGTAACTGACTGCAATATACACTCCGATTAAAAGGAGCAAACTATACAAAAAAAATTATAATGTATGTAAATATAGCCTTGATTGATCTGTTACTGAGTGATTCTGAAGCCAGAAGTTTTTTTTTCATTTACTCACTTAAAAATTTATTTATATTATATGAGAGGCAGCGCTTAAACGTTGAATTGCAATCATAACTTGAGGTTTACGCTGGATATTTTCGTAGATTAATATAGTTTAAAGATGTTTATGATTTACATTTAAAGTTATCAATTTAATTGTCGTAAAAAAAATTTAGTACAGTGATTTATTTGAAAATATATGTGATTTAACTAAATTTTTAAGTTTAATAAATAATATAGATATAGTTCGATTAAATAAATGATCCAAAATAAAGATACAATTAACTTTTTTTTTTCCAACGAACAAAATGAGTTACATAGTACTTTTATGATAGTTATGATAGTACTTTTTTTTGTTAAACTAATATTAATAAAATAACACATTTCATACAGGATGTAAAATATATTTTTATGATAGTACCGGATGTCCTTTTATTTTGTTTTTTTTTGTATAATGATTATTAAACGATAAAAATTTCATAAAATGTTAAGTGAAAAATTCTATATATCTGATCTAATTACAGAGAATGGATTCTTTCGAATACGCAACCTTTTAATGTTTCCTAAAATAATTGAGTGAATAATATTATATTTACTTCCTGCAAAAAAGAATTAAAAATGTTTGCCTGTAATTATGGATACAATTTTAAGACATATGAATCAATTAGATATTAAACGATAAGAACCCTTCAAAATGATCAATCAAATTTCATCAATGAAATTTCTAATATTTATTCTAATTTCTAAAATCAATGAAATTTCTAACATTTATTTACAATTTCAATGACGATAATATGCAAATAACACAATTATACATAATCTTTTCAAAAAATATTTTAGTACAAAATATGTTATTTAATTCGTGGACTAGAAGTAAATAATTTATAAATAAAACAAAAAATTTTTTTTTTGTTTTAAAAGCTTATTCCTCATTTTAAGTGCACAAGGAAAACTGAATAATATTCATTTTTAAAAATCATAATTTGAGAAAAATAATAGAATAAAATAATTTAACATTTAATTTCAGTGTTTCGTTTTTCAATAAATTTTTTGTAAATTCTATTAGTTTTCGCATTTACTTAATTGACCAGTTAATGTGAAGAAAACAAATTTATATCGATGTCATCATAATACACTCTATTGGGTGTACTATATATATTAATATTGCTCAAATACTAACCAAAATTTTTCTAAACTTATTTTTGCGAATTCGATGGCTGTTAAAAAAACAAATCCCAATATGAATGAACACATTATTTTTATATATATAATAATTGACTTATTCCATCCATTTGATAAATACGTTCATACACGTAACTTGCTCTCAGACCAAATAATTTTTTTTTTTCATACATTTTCCAAAAACGATATAACAATATTATTAAACTGCATTACAATGCAATATGTATAAATTTTACCGTTCGTATATATACCATTTATATATGATTCAACAGAGCAAATCCTATAAGTTTATAAAATGTACCTACGAACATTTATATATCTACATATGATGTATATATACAACATAATTTTTCCTCTATCTAGAATTTATCTAATATATTTATTCATTTACAGAAGACATCAAATAATCCGTGTTAAATCATACACACGACTATTTTAAATGTATGGTCCGTTCTATATTTCTGGATAATAATTTTTGCTTTTAAATATTTTAACATAAGAAGAGATTACAATTACACTGTGTTAACATCGATAAAATAAATATTAGGAGGTGGTAATTAGGTGTGGAAGCAAGAAAATTAAACGAACAATGTAATTTTGTCCTTTTTTTTTTTTCTTTTTTGGGGTAATCTAGAGCTTTTGGCTACATAATTTTAAATTAATGCATGCATTATTATATAGCCCATATTATTATTATTATTGCTATTATTATTGCTATTTTGCTATAATATAGATTATGTTAAATATAATACATATTTTGATATTTTATTGGAACACTATAACTTGTAGAGGTATTTCAAACGAATAATGATTATGTTAATTACAAGCAGTGGTGTTATCTAGCCGGTACGGTCCGGCTGAAAAATAGTAAGAACTCCGTACCGGTTGCTAAATCAAGTTTCGTTAATTAAAAATAACCCGAATTTCACTTTAAATAAGATTTTGGACAATACAATGGAAATGGTTGGTTATCTCTGATAAAATGAAAATAACTTCGAAATTAAAATATTTTCTCAATATGAAATTGTCGTATATTTTTTGAAAAAAATATTGAAATAGGCTCAAGTTTTTTATTTTTAAGTTTATTTTCCAAAATAGACAAATGGTTGTTGTCTAGGCATCGCATTTTTCTAATTCACGAAGTCTCACTTGAATTCAACATTCACATTAAATGTAATTATTTGCATACTAAGATAATATAAAATTTAAACTGAAGCGTAGTACTGATTTTTTTTGAAAAAATTGGTAAATTTTGATCTATGTGGTTTGCATTTTTGCTGATACGGATTCGAAAATCTAATCGTATTCACAGTAAATTAATTTAAGTAAGTTCTTGTCATATTAGTTTTTTAAGACATATTAAATAATAGAGGAGAGGTAAAGTAGTAATTTCCATAAAGACATTATTATGTATTTAAATTAGACATTTCGCAATTTATACAAATATGAAGATACAACAAATTTTTCATTTCTGCATCAAAATGTAGTAAAACTGGAACCAGAAATGAAACTGTTGAAACTCAGCCTGGTCCTAATCAAAATAAATTGATTCAAGTTCAGTATGGAGCTACTATTAATAAAATTATTGAATTTCAGCTTAGTGCTATCCCCAGGTCAACTGAAATTCTGGAATTTAAGCCTGGAACGTCAGTGAAAACTTCCAAAATACCATAGATAGAAACTAAGTTTAAGAGGCCAATCGATTATGACCTATAGATATAAAAAATAAATGTTTTTATAACATTATAAAAAATTTTAAAATAATAAAAAAAACCGCACCGGTTGATAAAACATTTAGATAACACCACTGATTACAAGATATGTTATTTGGAATTATTTAAAAAAAAAAAATAATGATAATCGATACTGCCACAATACTGATATTAAAAAAAAAAAAGTTTGAAAATATTTAAAAGTTTCTACACTTTTTTAAAAAAAAAAAAAATTGAATTAAAATGTTGTTGCTTTGTAGTTGGGAAAAGAGTTTCCACATTTTCTAATCGAAATTTTAGAAAAAAAAAAATTTAATTTTTAATGAACTTATATCAAATTGCATTCGAAACAAAAATCTTTTCCAAGAACTTTTAACTCGTTATCTTGTATTTTTGATGAAATTCAATTAAAAAAATTTAAACAAAATAAAACAGATTACTGAAATTTAACGATTCTCAACTACACATTCATATATCTCAAAACATAAATTTTATTTCAACACTATAACGTGAATATTTTTTAATTTAGTACCAAATTCTTCCAAAGTAGAATTTATATATAGTTTACCATTATGTTTAATGTTTTACCCGCCCATGTGATCCACTATAGGTATAAAATTTCCCAAATTAAAATGAATAAATCGGCTTTCCGTATAAAAAATAAATGAATATAACCCGGAAAATTCATACGAAATTTTATTTAAGTTTTATTGAGCTTTTCAATGGAAATAAAATTATTTTAAATTTTCTAAAAAAAAAAAAATTTAATAGGGATCTAAATTTAAATTCAGTAATGTTTATCTTCTTTTACATAAATATACACATTATACATAAATACTTTTTATTTAGAAATGAATTTAAATCCTTCTTAAAAGTTATGAAATAATTTAATAACTTTTTTTTTTTTTTTTTCATTTTAAAAAAGAATTACAAATAAATTTATTATTAATATATGTCTTAAAATTGTATTCGCTAAACCTTTTTTAAAATATTTTTTATACCACAAATTAAAAAAAAAAAATTATATCAATTTCATTTAATTTAATAAAACAAAACCCATTTCAATTAAAATTATATTAATCTTGTAAACTTTTAGTCAAAGAAATGAAGTTAAAATTTCGTTGAAAAAAATAGAGATTATTTGATTGAGTTCAAAAGTTTAATTTTTTTATAAATTTGATAATTTGAATCGCGAAACTCTCTTAATAAAATTAATGGTGATCTGGCAGAGCTCAACCTCAGTCTCAGTATCAACTAATCAAATATTTAAAATTAATTTTGTTTTTGAATATTATAAACTTGCCTAATTTCATATAGTTTTATTACTAAAAAATATTTTTAGATAAGTATTAATAAGCCAAAAATTTAGACTTTTGAAAAGAGTTTTTCAACAACCATAAGTTGGATAAAGAAAGCTTTATATGAAAACTATGTAAATTTTGGACAAAAAGGATGAAAATAACTATATATCAATATTTTGAAATCGATGACGTAGTATTTATAATTAGAATTAGTTAGTTTGGGCATCCAAATGTTACCTCACATATACTAAAACTTTGTACACATTATGCCACATTAAAACTCATAACTTCAAAATTATATTTTATTGTTCTGCAATAAAACTAAATTTCCTAACATACAAATAATTCACCCCTCATCATTTTTCTTAAACATTAAAAACAAAAATGCTTTTGATTATTGTGTTCTTTTATTTATTTGAAATAAAAGTTAATTTATTCCAATTATCTTTTATATATATAAAAAAAAATAATAATATTAACTTATCTTTTTTTTTTTGTTATTTTGTTATGTGAGAAGTGAGAGACGATGAATGTAATAATATTTTTAAAATAATTATTAAGATATTTTTTCTTTTATATGGCAAGATTAACATTAATATTATGGTAATGTTAAATGTGAAGGAAAAATATATTTTATCCGTAATAATCTCATATAAATTTATTTGAATTAATAACAATTACAAACAGATTTACACACATTTTAATGTGTATAAATATGGTTAAGTCACATAACGTAATTAGAAGTCTTGTTAATTTTTAGATAATTTGTATTATTCAGAGTTTAATATAAAGACTGTATTTTTGTCGACTACTGAAATTATTTAACTATTATGGTGTCCCTGCAAACTATATATTTGTTGATAGTTCAGGCAGATAGTCCGTCGTTCTGGCATACCAACCAATCTAAACCATTGCCCTACATTTGGAAAATGAATATTTTGATCCTCTTCGTACATTAGCTCGAAAGTTATAGAAGTTATAAATTTTTCTTCGATAAAAACAATATGGATTATATGAATATCGGAATATTGCGTAATAAATATTGGAGTTACATTGATATTTCCTCACCTAAAAGTCTTAAAACGTATAATCTCAGACTGTTTCGAAGATAATATTTAATGTTTAATGTTATATTGAAATTTTATTATTACTTGTATTTGTAAATTTGTAAGACCAACACACTGTTTAAGAGTTTATCGTCTGTTAAACAAATACGTAAATCAATTTTATAAAACAAATTAAAGTCAATTTAAAAAAAAAATTTAATGAATATATTATTTAATTAATAAAAATTAATAAACATTATTATAATGTTTCAATAAGATATATAATAGCTTTAGCTTCAACAACTTATATAATTTTTCATTTTCCATTAAAAATTTGTCCTAGTACTACACAACTCAATGCTATATAATAATATAATAAAGTTTTTCAAAAGGACAGAATATTTAATGTGTTAAAAGTTTTAATAATTTCTAACACTACTTCTTATTTTAATTAACTTTACAGAATCTATTACAAAAGTTTTTTTTTTTGCTTGCTTGCTTGCCAAAAAATCAACAAGTGTTCAACAGATTTAAAATTCTTTTAAAAATAGAAAAAAAAAATACAAGAAATTTATACAAAAATATCGTAAAAAACATATTTTTAACATGAATACATAATCTATTTAACTCCTTATGGAAAATTGAAACCTTTATGTAAATTTATGTCTCCCATATGAATTTCAATTTTCTTTATTTAATTCAAATGTTTCCTATATAATAATAATATATCGAAATGTAAATTTATGTATGTACATATATACGCAACAAATAAAATTTATAATATTATATAAATTTAAATATGTATAAAAGAAAATTTTATCGAAACACTGAATTTTATAAGAAAACTTCCCGTTGAAAAAAAAAACTTTTTTTTTTCATCAATTTATGGAAAATAAGCAAAATAAAAAAAAAAAAAATATTTATATGTTGTATACTAGAAATAATTTTCACAAGACTTTTCATTTAAAATATTCTTTTCAATTTTATTCACAAGTTAACTGAATGTTAAATGAAAACAAAACCAAATTTAAAATTCTATAATTTTGCATTCTGAAGGGTAAAAAGTTCGCCGCCTAGTGTAATTCGTGTAAGAATTTGATAACTTAAAGAGCTTAACTTTATTGCGTGACACATTTATGGTAGAAGAAGTAGTTGTGAGCCTTCGCGCTCAAACATAGCATTTGATTAACTTATAATCCAGTTAGTTCCGAAAATTACAAAACTTCTAGATTTTTTCAAAGGTTTTTTCTTAGATATCACATGATATTAGTTGGAAAGATTAAAATTTTGTTATCCTCCATTAGCTGAAAATTTAACACAGCCAATGAAACAACATTTAACTATAAAGATACAGGATCATTATATAGTTTCCTTTCCCAAATTATTATAAAAAGGCATTTAAAACAAAACTATATATTTTCATCATATATACGTATATCACAGGAAACCGTATCCAGTTTTACGGAAGCATGATATTGTCGAATAAACCACATTTTTACTTACCCTTTCGCTTAATATCCAACATAAAAAAAAAAAACAAAACTGAAGAGAAAATATATATATGTACATATAAAATAAATAATAATAATAAAATAAAAATATTTTGATAGGAAAAAAAAAATTCTCGTTTTTTCCCTATTTGAAATTCATTGAGTCAATTTAGTCAATGAGTTAATAAAAGAAATTGCGAAATTTGTCATCAAAGAGGAAGTTTATTCATAGTATAAGTTTTGAATGAAACGAATATGAAAAAAATAACCAAAAATTTTCCAATATAAATTATCTCAGTCGAATATAAGAGCAAAATATACGTATATTTTTCATTTGTTTAATGTATATTTTGATTTTTTATTTCGTTTTAAATATTTGCATCATAATGCGTTTGTTATAACATGTAGAGTTCATACAATAATACACATAATTTCAATATACATACATATATCATTTTTATGTGAAAAATAGTGGCAAGGAAGCAATTCGATGAAAATTGGAAAAATAATTTGTTTTACAATATTTATTAACTAGTTTTTAATATATTTCGTATATTTGAGAACACTGTTAGAATTGAATTTATTCGACCAATGTTATAATTTAGAAGGAATTCAATATATAATAAAATAATATTGGCTCAATTATGATATTAAATATAAAAAAAAATAATAAACTAATTTCTCTCAATTCCACAAATTAAATTCAAAACTAAAAGAATTGTAAACAAATTTTAACTTGAATGAGTACCATAAAATGTTCCTAGCTCTTCTATCACGATCTATAAAGAAATGACATCTCGAATCTATTCCAATTATATGATAGCAACAAAATTTACGTACAGCTACCAAGTGAACTTTAATGTGTGACTTTTTTTTTTAGCAAAAAAATTAAATTTTTAATGCATTTTCTCATATAATCAAAAAGTATATATTGGAAAAAAGAAATAAAATTATATTGGTTCCTTACGCAAGAAAAAAAATAAGTTAGATGAGGTATAAAAACCAATATATATATGGTGGGGTGTCACAACATCAACAGGACATAAAGTCAGTTGACTTTATGTCTCAATTTTTGAGACATAAAGTCAACTGACTTTATGTCTCATTCAAAAGGGACATAAAGTCAACTGACTTTATGTCTCAAATTTTTTTTTACTTTTTGATTCAGATTTTTTTATTTTTTTTTTCATTTTTTTCATTTTTTTGTTAAATTTCAAATCCAAGGTTAGTCTCTTCTTAATAATATATATATATATATATATTTATAGAAGTTTCAATGCTTTTTATATA